>CM076577.1:1036264744-1036534268 GCA_034641835.2 Pinus albicaulis | reverse complement strand
AAATCTAATCCAGGTGGATATCGGTGGCCACCCACCTATTCCATTTGGACCAGCACCATCAATTCTTGCATATTTTCACATTCAGCACAACTTACTATTTTTAGCAGGTTTTCGGGTCCTCCACTCTCGGAGCCATTTTGGGGGCTTAATGATCCAGGTGGATATTGGTGGCCACCCACCTATTCCATTTGAACCCCCATCTTCAATTCTTTCAATTTTCAAGTTGCAACAAAACTTACTATTTTTAGTAGTTTTTCGGGTCCTGAACTTCCGGAGCCGTTTTGAGGCCCTAAACGACGTTTTTTGGGTATGAAAGCGCCAGCGAATTTTCTAATAAAATTTGTCCCGACAGCTGTAGTCCTCGGATAGAGCTTTCTAATGATGTATTATGTGCGTCAAACGAAGATAGTATGCCAAAGTTACGTCCCTGGGAAGTTGAAACACCAATTTACCCAAACGGGGCCCATAGTTTTGGCGCTTCATCTCCTAGGGTTAGGTTTTTGGGATGTTTAGGGTTCTCCATTATTTCTCAATAATAAATAGGCCCTTGCGCCTCATTGTAAAGCAGTTCAGAGGTCTGTAGCCACCACATCTCTTCTCAGAGATTCGCTACCAGCACCCTAGCTATTTTATTTCCATTATGTCTGTAAGCATCTTTCTGTTATTTGATATTAATGAAATGAAGCATTATTTCCGCTGCATCTCTATGTTCATGGTTATTTCTATATTCTGTTGCGTTCCTGCATAAAATACGGATCACCATCATCAAAAGCTTTTTGTGTTGAAGGGCTTGGCATAGACTGGTTTTCAAATTCAGTCCTATCCACGATCTAAGCATCTTGACTGGTGAATCCACGGTCACATGGTCCCATATGGGGTTTTGGCTAATTAATCCCACCCATATGTGGAAGTGAACCAGCTGTGCACCTTCCATGTAAGGTGGCATCACAGGTCCTCTCACACCATGATCAAGTGGTGTCACAAGTCTCCGACCTAAATGTCCCATATTGGTACGTCGAGAGCGGCCTCCCTGTCTATGTAGTTCTTGCACAACGTCTCGATGTACTTCCTCTATTTTCTTGGGGCCCTCAAATTTATTCCTTTTTTGCCATCCATTCCTCCTCGGATAAATCAGATCATTCAAAATGTGTAAAAAATCATATAACTAATGCGTTATAAACCAAGATTTTCCTGATCACACACTATTTCAACTTCATGCACAATACAGAATCTCTTCTACCATTTATCATCACATGCGGAAATATATTCAATTGCATGCACACATTAAAACCATAAACATTCACACATATGAACACAGTAATTTATGGGAAATATTAAAGCTAAAAACCCCCAACTATCTGTATATTATATGTCATAGAGATCATGTAACAATCATAATACAAAGCTTATCACAAGCTCTCAGTATCTCCAATCGCTACACACTAATCAGCTCCTGATCTAGCAAAACCATGCACCGATCTCTGCCACCTGCTAGCCTGCCTCTACTGTGCAATCACTGCTAAAGAATGGCTTTGAATGAACTCCAATTGGTCCAGAATTGCTCACGCAATCCTCATTGGCATCTCCAATCACTGGTTGTTGCAAATCATGCAACACTATAGTCACAACTGATAGTTAACCTGCTCTTTCACCTATCTCTCCATTGGTCTCCACTGAAACTGTCCATGCACTTTAGTTAACTGATGTATTCTTTAGTTGATTCATGAGTTAATATTTAATTAATTAATTAATAATTAATTCACACCACCCACACTAGTGTATCAATCAGTTAGACTAGATACAACTAGCTCAACTGTGTCTAACTGAGTTAAACTGAACACAACTCCACCAACTACTTCTCCAACTCCACCAAACTCTTTCACATGAGTTCTAACTGAAGTCTCCATGCAATAGCTCCACTTAACCCTTAGGAATAGTGTAATTCCTTCTGTTAGCTCCTGTGCCACATATGTGCACTTAACTGAAGTGCTCTAAGAGAATAAGATAATGTTTAGAGTCCAAATATTATTAAGAGCTAATAATATTCGACATATATATTTTTAGATTGGAAATATAAAAATATATTCCACCCAATATGTCTAAAAAAAGAAGTCCATCTATTTTTCCAACTTGACCAACCATCCACAAATAGCATCCTGCAACTCATAGAATATGATCGACATGTCTAAAAATAGACATAGTTTAAAAATAGACTTGTGCCAAAAATAGCCTGCAGGCCCACTTAGTGAAGGTGAATCTTTTCACTAAGCTCATCATCTTGTTGCATTCTCAACACTCCCTCTAAACAAGATAGGGATTATTTGCCACCTTGATCCTGTCTCTGTGGTATTCGAATTTGCTCCTGGTGAGTGCCTTCGTCAAGATATCAGCTTCCTGATCCTCTTGTTATCACTCAGGTTTTCCTTGAAGTTGTGGAAAAGGAAAGTATACCCGAGGTAACCACAAACCAACCTTCAGATGCAGAATCTAGCCAATCTGCATCCAGAGAGGGCTCTCTCTTTATGATTTATCTTTGTTCTTAGAAAGTTTTAGGCTAGTTATAAATCCCAGAGTTTGTTTGAAAATGGTGGAATTCGCCAACTAAGGGCAAGGTTGAATATTTTCAGTCCATTGGGCTATGGAGTCAAGGGATGGCTTTATTGGATTAATCTTCTATACACAAGATGGCTTTGCAGGGCAAGATAGCCAAACATAGAACAATTTTTATTATTTAAAGTGGATGGAATGGGTTTGAAGGGATGAAAGGCAGTTAAGAATCTTTCAACATGTTCAAAAGAAAGAAATGAAATGATTACAAATAAAGAGCAGTGAAGAATTCTTTACTATAGTAATCAAAATGTTTAAATTAGCGAAGCAAGAGAAATTAAGAATTCATTGCTTATAACCAATTTAGAAGAAAACATTAAGAATAATCACAATTGAAATCAGAGTACAATTAAGTAAATTCTGATTTATTCTTTTATGTCAACTATTTAGAAATGGACACAATGATATTATAAACAGATATAGAACTTAAGACATAGGATAGAAAGACTTATTGAACTGCAATCCGACACATGAATCCTGCAAAAAGTCCTAAGCTTCAAATTATCATCCAGCAAGCCACAAATAAATTTCTCCAAAACACTTTTATTCCAAAAACATCAATATCACTTCCAAGTAGTATAATCCACCCAAAATACTTCTAAGAGTGAAGTATTTATACAAATTCTAAACTAAAATATCTTGAAAAAATATCGAGATTAGTTCACAAATCTCTCCAACTATTTTACATAAATAGAACTTAAGTAAAGGACACTCAAAATAATTCATCTATTTGGCACTATTTTGTATGGATAGGTGATGACAAAGAGGAGAATTCAAATTTGATCCAACTCTTAGTTGATGATGAGGCATCCAAGTCACTAACTGCTTCCTTTCTTTGTGCAATTCTGCTCCAACAATTCTGCAAATTTGGGGTCCAATGATACCTTTATATTTCTAAATCCGTAATAGATATGTAAAAAGTGAAAGAGGTTATTGTAGATAAATATGTTGGTGAGATAAACCTCTTTCACTTTCCTACAATTCCTCTCCAACTGTGCACAATAGGCTCTGAAAAAAGATGTGTAAAACAGAGTTTTACAGAGTCTGAAAAATAGCCTCTAACGATGTGCATGTATCTCTCAGCATGAAATCAATGTCCAAAAAATTAGATATTTTTTTGTAGATGGGTCTATTAGGAACAAAAACCTCCTTTAGTTTGGTAAGATGTATTTCTGATTGGCCACAATAATCTCTGAAAAATGATGACTTAACAAGAATTTTCTGCAAAAAGTGCTTTCCAACATTGTTTAATATTTCCAAAACCATAATGGCTGTTAGAAACGTGAGAGAGGTTTTTGTAGATGGCCCTCTTAAGAACATAAAATTCCTTCAGTTTTGTAAAATTCATCTTGGATTGATCACAATAGTTTCTGCAAAACTATGACTAAAATATGCAATTTCTGCAAAAATGTTCCTTCTTGTTATGTTTTTTCATCTTTTTACTTTCTTGCTCTTTTGACTGTTTTACTTTCACTTTAGACAAAACTCACTATTGGTGAAAGTATTCTCATCTCTTTTTACCATTTTACCGCCTTCTGTATGTACTTTTACTGTTTACCTTTGACTGCTCTGTAACTTCATTTTAACTTTCACTGACTTTTACCTGATACACTTTAACCACTGATACTCTTTAGCTGTTATGCTTTCTAACCTCTGTTTGAATAGATTTGATAACAATATTGGAGTAAGAAAATATTATGACTAGTATTAAGACTGTTTATCCAAGGATGTGATCTTCTGATCACCTCTTCAGGGGACAACCGAGTAGATTTTTCAAGCAATTCCCCAATGGACAAGGGAGTGAGGTTTTGACCAGGTTCAAAATGGAGCATCATTCAAGGCTATAGAAACTCCCATTTTGGTTCTTGTGGAAAAATGGAAATTTGGCTAATGGTGAGGAATTGAGTAAATTCACGGGAAAAATAGGTCCATTTGCAGATTTAGTAATTCAATTACAGTTCCCGGGGTCACGGAATGAACTAGTAATTAATTCTAACACTGTTTCAGTGAAGGAAAAAAGGAAAGCCGAGATTTCAACAGAGTTCAGTTTGAATTTAGGGTAAATACCTGTTTTTGGAGAAAACAGCGTTTGGATAGGTGCCGGCTAAGGTAGATAATCTTCTGAGAGGCTTGTCTGCAATCTTCTTCAAAAGGATAAGGTAAGTGGACTTCACAAATTCAAATTTTGATTTTTTCTGCGTGGAAGGTGTTTTCTTTCACTGGCGTACAAAATGATGAAAAAGACGTGAATGTTTTGTTTTATTGGCAAATTCAAACGGGGGGGAAATTTTATTATTTTTATGGGATGACGTCACTGATGTATGATGGATGCGTCACCGGGGTCGGGCAGTAAGCGGTAAATTCCGCACCGCTTTCGGGAGCAGGCGGTTTTCCGCGGGGAGGTAGCGATTCCACTGGTTAAATGACACGTAGCCATTGCACTGTTTGAAAACCGTGGCGATTTTGCGCGTTAATCTTCGTACAAGGGATGGCTAGCGGAATGTTTGTGGACCGTAGATCTCCAGCGGAGTGATCCAACGGTTGGCGGAACATGGAATTGGCGGTGAGTTAACAAGCGGGGGTTCAATGTGATTAATGTTAATTAATCATTTCGGGTGGGTTTTGAATGGAGGTTAAACGATTAATTAATCCAGATGATTAATTAATTTCGGTGGTTTAATAGGGGTCGGGGTTACGGATGGTGTATTTTGAAGTTTTGGTTTAAATTAAAACTTCGGGTTTTATTCATTTTTCCGTTTAAAACATAAAACATATGTTTAAAACCCTTTCAATATTTTTATTATATGGTAATAAATTAATGCAATTTATTAACCATAGGGGTGGGGATAGTTTATAAGGATATGTTTTTAACCAAAGGGTATTGTAATGAGGGATTTTATTTCAAACATATGGAATTAAATACTTTGGCTAAAAGTCTATAATAAGAGGGTTTTGGGGATATTACATAGGAGGAGTTAAATACAATAGGATAAGGTATTTTTATTAAGGATTTAATAAATAAATCAGATGTTAATATGACAAAGGGACAAGGGAAACTCAAAATACTTTACACAACTGGGAAAGTGGAGATTTCTGAAGTAAATTGCATCATCTCAATTTCAACACTTAAACATAGAATAGCAAGTAATTTTGAGGGATTATTATGGAAATTTGCATGATTTTCCTAAGTAAAATAGAATTTTACTTAGGAAAAGATTAAAAGTGAATGATTATAATGATAAATAACTTCAAGTACTTAGGTCTTTTTTATCATTAGGCCGAGGGTCCGGTCCCTCCAAAAGTCAAGGAAATGCCTTGAGCCCCTTTAATCTTCAAATACCTTAGCACTTTGGGGAAATTAGTAAAAATCTTAGGGAGAAAGTGATGTGGGAAGTTAATGATTTTGACTTTGCTTTTTGTGAATTTTCCAATGTATTTTCTGCTCCAGTACTTGTGATGAAAGTAAAGGATTAAACACATTTAGCAACATCATTCATCACATGAAACTTTGCAACACCATCTACCTACCATATCTACTTTACACTACCATTTTCTCTTCTTTATTAGGGTGCACTTAGACTGGCAAACCCTTATTAGTTTTCTTTTCTTTTACATGGCAATTCTATCTAATTCTCAACTTATTACATCCAAGGGCTCAGATTAAACTGTTGAGCACCTTTTATTAACTCTACCTATCTACTTATCTGCCAAGATTAAACTGTTTGGTCATATATTTATTCTCTATTCTACAACATGAAATTGAAACATGAATGAGTCAAGTTTAAACAGTTTGACTCTTCATAAATTGTGGCAAAAGTTTGACAAGCTGCACATAATTGCTTTATTACAAAAATGAAATAGTAGTGGCATTTGGATTTGCACACATTCCTTGGTCTATTTTTTGCTTGGGGTTCATTTCTTTCATTTTCTTGACCAATTTATTTTTCTTACCCTTTGATTTTTCTTTTAGGGTATACCCTCTTTACATTTTTTAAATTTTTTGATTTTTTGGTTTTTCAAGAATATTGAACACCTTTGCTCAAGAAAAAGGTTTGAACATATTCCATAGTTCAATCAAGACAATTATGAAAAATGACACCTATTGGTATAGGATTCTAACACCTCTGTTGGAATGTATGAAAGTAACATGATCTTCCGCTACACACAATATCTGATATGATGGTACCGGATGTCAATGTGTTTAGATATATCATGAAATATTGGATTAACCGAGAGTTTGATGCAACTCTGATTATCACAATATATCACAGTAGGATCTAAGTGTGAACCGAACAAACTGACTAGGATCTTCCTCATCCATATAGCCTCGCATGCAGCCAAACTCACTGCCATATACTCAGCCTCCGCTGAACTAAGTGCCACGGACCTCTGCTTCCTGCTGTACCAAGAAACTGCTGTCGAACCGATATTGAAAATCCCTCCAGATGTGATCTTTCTGTTTGTTGGGCTCCCTACCCAATCTGCATCCGTGAAGCCATGTATCCTCACCTCATCCGACTTTCTGTACCAAAATCCATATCCAGATGTGCCTCTAAGATATCTCAATACATGCTTTCCTGCCTTCCAAAAGAGCTTGGTAGGCTTAACCATAGCTTGTGAAAGCTGGTTAACAGAATAGCATATGTCAGGTCGTGTATTGACTAGATACATGAGCAACCCCACCAACTATCGATAAACAGTGGCATCCACTACCTCTGCCGATGTAGCATCCTCTTTCCTCCAACCACCAGGAAGAGGAGTTTCGATAGGCTTGTAGCCTTGCATGTTGAACTTCTCCAGTATCTCCCGGGCATACTTTCCTTGAGACACAAACAATCCATCACTGCACTGCCAAATTTCCAATCCTAGGAAATAATGAAGGAGGCCCAAGTCCTTCATCTCAAACTCCTTTGCAAGATCAGCCTTGCATGAGTGTATCAACAGTTCATCACCCGTCACAATAAAATCATCTACATAAAGTACAATGATCAGCAACTTACCCTCCACCACAATCTGGTATAGGTTCAAATCTGCCTCACTCATGGAGAATCCAAGTCTGGTGAAATAACTGTCTATCTATGTGTACCAAGCACGAGGTGCTTGTTTCAACCCATACAACGCTCTTTTGAGCCTGCACACATGCGATTTACTGCTGAAGATCTAGAAACCTTCGGGCTACTCTATGTACACCTCCTCCTCAATAACTCCATTGAGGAACACAATCTTCACATCCATCTGATGAATGTGCCACCCCATATGCGCTGAGAGAGCAAGAATCGTCCGTATGGAAGAATGCCTTGCGACGGGTGCAAAGGTTTCCTCATAGTCGATTCCCTCAATTTGTGAGAAGCCCCGGGCAACAATCTTCCCTTGTACTTCTACACACTCCCGTCGGCTACTTGATTCACTTTGTAGATCGATTTCAAACCCTGTATTTCCATTCCAGCCTTTGGGACAATCTCCCCATGCACCAAGCTTTCCGACGATTGAATCCTACGCTTCCACCATGGAATCACCCATGTGGGCCTCCATAAATTTCTTCCCCGGAAAGAAGATGGTTTTGTCACGATACACTTGCTCGTGGAGAGCCATGTATCCAGTGATACTTCCGCTCGTGGACTGTCTCTGTCTGCACTGTGATGTAGGTGCTCCTACATTCTGCGCTGCATCAAGATTCAGTCGCTCAACTTCTGTAGTGCGCTTCCGCCCTCTGATGTTTGGCGCTGCATGAGTGGTTTCTTCCACTCCATGAACCTCCTCTTGTGGCTGATCCACATCCCGAGGCTCATCCTTAGGAACTAATAGCTCCTCATCTGCATGCAAGTGTGGCTCCCTCTCAAGCGAACACTTCATGGCTTTCTCCTCATGAAATTTGATATCTCATCGCACAACAGTCTTCCGACTGTCTGAAAAATACACACGATAGATTTTTGGGTGTATCAGTGTACCCCAAAAATATCCAAACCTCTGTTGTCGGCTCCAGCTTCTTCCTAGCATCCTTACTCACATGAATGTAAATAAGTGAGCCAAAAATCCTCAAATGAGAAATATCAGGCCTCTTACCAGAAAACGCCTCCTCGGGTGTACTCATGCCAAGTATCCTATGAGGACAACGGTTTTGCACATATACCGCAGTATTGCATGCCTCAACCCACAAGTGTATGGGAAGGCCTTGATCATGCAACATCGCCCGTACAGCACCCACGATCGTTCTAGTCTTTCGCTCCATGACCCCATTCTGCTGTGGGTTATGAGGCACTATGAGCTCTCTTCGAATTCCTTCTGCGCTGCAAAAGTATTTAAATTCGCCAGAGATGAATTCACCACCATTGTTGCTCCTAAGAGCCTTCACCTGCTTCCCTGACTCTTTCTCAACCAGTGCCTTGAACTCACAGAACTTTTAGAATGTCTCGCTCTTCTTCTGCATGACGAAGATCCAGCACTTCCGAGAAAAGTCATCAACAAAGATCACATAATAGTTGTGCTTTGTTGTCGAAGCTACTGAGAAAGGTCCACACACGTCTGTGTGAATTCTCTCAAGGATCATCATGGCACAACTATCCTTCTCATGAAAGGTGGATTTCACAAATTTTCCCAAGGTACATCCCTTGCACTGATTTGACTGCGCAAGTGTACCCTTAGGAATCGTAGTAGAAATCTGCTACAAAATTTTCAAAGCTCCATGGTGAAGGTGGCCCAATCTCCTGTGCCACATCTCGCCCTCATCCCAGCTCACCACTCCTTTTGCCTTGCCTGCCATTGATGTGCAGCCATCTACCTGCAATTGATAAATGTTCTTAACTCGAACCCCTATCCTCCAAGTCTCACTAGTTTCCTTACTGCGCAAGAAAGCCTTTCCCTCGCTAAAGAAAACATCATATCCCTTGTCTTCCAACATCGCCACAGAGATAAGATTCTTCTTCAATCCTGGAACATGCATGACTTCCTTCAATACGAAGGGTTTACCAGACTCCCTTTCAAAGGAAATGGTACCGATACCGATCGCACTATATCTATCATCATCGCCCATCTCGATGTGCACTCCAAGATCTTTCTCATCTAGATCAGTAAACAAATCTTTGTCTCCAGTCATGTGAAAAGATGCACCACTGTCAAGAAACCACACTGATCCCATCAAACTTGAAACCAAGCATTCGATCAATGAAAAATCCAGCTCAAACTGCGAGGCTAAGGCCTCTCGAGCTGCAGATCCAGCAGCCTGCTTATTTTTCTTCTTTTGTGGACAATTAGTGGCATAATTTCCGTGTTGGTGACAGTGAAAGCACTTCACCTTGGACATGTCCTTCTTCTTGCCTTTCGCACTGGATTGAGAAGCATTTTTCTTGCCCTTCCCCTTCCTTACTTTGGTATCCAAAGTGAAATTTTCTTCATCTACATTCTTTGATGAATATTTGTCCCTGGTACTCCACCTTATCTCCTCTTGCAAAAGATCTGACCAAAGTCACTCCCATCCTGGCAATTTCTCCCGACCATTGACAGAGTCTTGATAGAAATTCCAACTCTTCGGAAGCCCAAGGAGAGCCAAGCTAACCAAGTCCTCGTCATCTACAGTAAACCCCACACTTCCCAGCTCATCCCTGCATTGGATGAACTTCGTGAGGTACTTGGGCATACTGTCACCTTTCTCCATTTTTATGTTCCTGAGTTTATCCTTGAGCGCCAACTTCCTTTGGTCGCTCTTGCTTTGGAATAAGTCTGTCAACGCTTTCCACATCAAGAATGGAGAAGCCTTACCATGAAGGCTAGACACTATGTGATCCTTTACACCTTCCAACATAATTCTTCGACACTTCTGCGCCTCTCTTTTTTCCATGCTGGCAAGCAGCATCGCTGTAGCTGGGTGCTCTTGGAATTTCTGCATCTATGAACTCCTTCAACCCATTGTCCTCCAGCACCGCCTCCATCCTGTCCTTCCATGCAATATAATTCGAGCTGCCCTCAAGGGCATAATCCAATCACAATCTGTTGAAAGACATTTCAATTGAATCTCAACTTCGACACTAAGAAAACTCAACTGCAAATTCGAATTCCACCAACACAAAACTCAACTGCTTCAATGCTTTGCAATTGATCCGATGATCAATATCTCTTTGATACCATGTATAAAATCATATAAATAATGAATTATACACCAAGCATCTCCTGATCACACACTATTTCAACTTCATGCACAATACAGAATCTCTTCTACCATTGATCATCACATGCGGAAATAAATTCAATTGCATGCACACATTAAAACCATAAACATTCACACATATGAACACAATAATTTATGGGAAAGCTTAAAGCTGAAAACCCCCAACTATCTGTATATTATATGTCATAGAGATCATGTAACAATCATCATACAAAGCTCCTCACAAACTCTCAGTACAATATCCAATTGCTACACACTAATCAGGTCCGATTTAGCAAAACACATGCTCCAATCTCTGTCGCCTGCCAGCCAGCCTCTACTGCGCAATCACTACTGAAGAATGGCTCTGAATGAACTCGAATTGGTCCAGCCTTTCTCACACAATCCTCATTGGCATCTCCAACTACTTTTTGTTGCAAATCATGCAATACTATAGTCACAACTGATAGTCACATTTCTCTTTCACCTACCTCTCCATTGGTCTCCACTGAAACTGTCCATGCACTGTAGTTAACTGATGTATTCTTCAGTTGATTAATGAGTTAATATTTAGTGAATTAATTATTAATTAATTCACACCACTCTCACTAGTGTATCAATCAGTTAGACTAGATGCAACTAGCTCAACTGTGTCTAACTGAGTTAAACTGAACACAACTCCACCAACTACCTCAATAACTCCACCAAACTCTGTCACATGAGTTCTAACTGAAGTCTCCATGCTATAGCTCCACTTAAACCTCAGGAATAGCTTAATTCCTTCTGTCAGCTCTTGTGCCACATCTGTGCACTTAACTGAAGTGCTCCAAGAGAATAAGATAATGTTTAGAGTCCAAATATTATTAAGAGCTAATAATATTCGACATATCTATTTTTAGACTGGTAATATAAAAATGGATTCCACCCAATATGTCTAAAAATAGAAGTCCATCTATTTTTCCAACTTGACCAACCATACACAAATAGCATCCTGCAACTCATAGAATATGATCAACATGTCTAAAAATAGAGATAGTCTAAAAATAGACTTGCACCAAAAATAGCCTGCGGGCCCACTTAGTGAAGGCGACTCTTTTCACTAAGCTCATCATCTTGTTGCATTCTCAACAACATGAACCTCATCCTAGAGGGAAGCCCTTGGTTATTGGACATTTTTTTCATCCTATCAAAGTAAGCATCAATATGTTCCTTGGCCTTTGAATGGTCAATTATATGACCAATAGTTCTCATCAGTTTGCACAAAGCTTCAACATTTTCCTCCTCTAGATGCTGAAATTCACCAATTAATTTCTTGATGCATGCATGCATAATTCCTTCGGTCAGCATACTTTCTTTATAAAGCTCACCAATAAACCTTATATTTCCTAGCATTCACTATTGTGTTGGAGCCTTCTTCTCCCCTCTTTCTTCTGCTAAAAGGATTTTTTTCACCATGCTCTTCTACTTTCTTAGCCTCTGCCTCTTCTCTTTCATCTTTTTCAAATTCTTCCTGACATTTGTTTAAAATAAATTGCTTGAAAACAACCTTCTCATTATCTTCATAAAATTTTGGTATTCTTGCAACAAGTTGAAAACTGAATTTTACATACATTTCACAAAATCAGCTCCATCAAGACTTTGTCAAATATTTGAGATATTATACCATGAAGACATAATGCAGACTCAATGTTCACTTCTTTTACCTGTTCAAAAAGTTTCTAAAAGTTTTGGGGCATTAATTTATTAAGGATGGATTTAATTTGTCTTTGTTTCAACTTATCCTCATTAGAAACCTTTCCCAGTTCATATCGATTCTCTAATATATGAATTATGGGTAGAGGCAGCTGTGGAGGAGGAATCAAACCTTTCTGTGAACCAGAAGCATGTTGCCACCTATTAGCATCCGAATTATTTCTCACTAGTCCAATTTGTGGAAGTGGTGCTTGCACATAAGGCCCTCCAGGAAGGATGACATTCATACTCATTTGTTTTGCATAGGTATATCTTGCAAAGCCAGTATTATAACCTTGGCCAGTTAGAAACATAGCAAAGGAACCACTAAGATCTGCATCCATCCGCATATCACATCCATCAGCAAAAGCATCCACTGGCTTGGCCCATCTATCATCATCCAAAATGGACATATTTCTCCCACAACGTTCAAGTAGATAATTCCCACTCAGTTGTATATCAAGTCCACTTATAGTGCTTGCTAATACATCTGCCTCTCCTACATTACTTGCAAGTTCTTGGGAATTTCCAAGTAATTCAATAATTTCTGGACAAATTTCAAAATGATTTGGTAGATATTTTCACTAATCCTTGATTGTCAACAAAAATGTCTGGAGTAATTTCTATCTCCTGAGCATTCAGTAACTAAAATAGCTACTTGATTCATAGGAGTTGAAAGCTCAGCTACATCTTCCCAGTCATCCACTTCTTTCAGGACTTTCTTCTCAGGCTCTTTTGAAGAATTCTTACTCTTGACAACATCGGTTACTATTTTGGATGGTTCTGAAAGGTTCACATCTTCCTCCTCCTCTTGAACCTTATAAGCATTATATAAATCCCAATGGGAGCTGCAAAATTTTACTTACTAGAAAAATCCTTCTTTTTCTTCTTCCTGTTGACAACTACTACCTTGGCAGCATCACCAATATTTGCAACATTATTCTTCGCAGAAACATTGGAAGAAATTTTATTCTCCTTTTCTGTCAATCTACCTACTAAATTCTTCTTGCCTTCACTTTGAATAGGCAAATATGACACCTGAAGTTGAGTAGACATTTCACAAATATCACTATTAGTGGTGGATACTTGACACTTATCTTGTGTGCCAATTGCCTTCACATTGGCAGTTGAATCTTCCCCAAGTACTTTAGCACTATCATGGTTAACCCTACCTTTGTTTCGATATCCAGAAGATTTTTTGTAGTAAAAAAATTTGTTACCAGACAGAAAACTTTTTTTTTCCTCTAAAATAGCCATATCATCTTTAGGGATGATTGTTGTAGCTTCTGATTGTAATTCCCATTCAGACACCTTGCCTGTATTTGTTGTTGACTACTTAGATACAAATAACACTTCTTCCTTTTTATCTTTGAGCATAATTTGATCAAAAACCACTGCTCCATTGTCATGTGTAGCTAGTTGAGATGCCAACCTACTCTCATGCATTCCATTGATTTTTCTCTCCCCAGCATGCAAAATAGCTTTTTATTTTCCAATGACATAATTGGAAAAATAAGTCATCTCTTTGTTTATGTCAGCATAAGGTGAACTTGAAAACTCAGATGGGGAATAAAAAACCACAATAGTCCCATGCTCAGGATGGAGAACATTTCCAAGATATTTCTTCTCTCTAATTACATAATTAAAAAAATTATTGCTACAGCTTTGTCTAGCATTATCGCTTGTTGATTTAGATTTTTTATCCTTCACATGTCTGATTTTTGAATGGTTAGACCACAATCACCTCCAAATAGTCCCTTTAGGGCTTGTAGAAACTAAATATAAGGGAAAGGATTGTGTCAAAACTCTTTTAGCATCCAAGTACAATGAATTCATAATAGTAGCAGAGACAATGATCTACCCATAAATTGAAGAAACATTGATGTTGTTGTCATAGAAACCATACTCCCTTAGTGAACCCAACCATGCCCTGACTTCAATTTGGGTGGAGAATTCCGAGCAATTAATCCTAGTCATAATCACAACCTAGAAGAAAGAGGTAATTGATGTGACTATCATAGCAAGATACTAGAGCTTATGGTGTATGAAGGTAACCACTGCCCTGATGAGCAAATACAAGAACCTTTGATCAAGGTATCTAAGAAGAAAAAAATTTAGGCCTATAATTCTTGAAGAGGAAAATGCATCCTAAGTCATTATGTTCACTAAATTTGAAATTTCAAACTTGAATTTAGACATACCTTAAAGTTACAAGCAAACGTTTTCAACTTTTTATACAAACTCTTCATGTCCTAAAGGGATCAACAATGGTCACTACTTAATGCAAGCCAATGAATGATTATATAAGTCTAACATTACAGTTAAATTCAAAGACAAACATGAACCAAGTGACTCAAATTATATCTACACAAAAATATTGTAAGAAACAAAGAAATGAAAGAAGTGCTCCTTTGTCTCTACATCACATAATAAGCATCACTTGCAAATCCATTTTTACCTTTAAATATGGAAATTCACCTCTATCCTGCACTAGTGAAAACATAACCTTTATTGGAAATAAGAGAAATGTAAAGCTTGTGCATCAAAGGGTCAAACTTGTGTAATAATAACTAGTTCTATTGAAGAGAAAAATTGTGCTTGTGCATATAAAGGAAGTTGGAGGTAGCCAATCTAAATAATGAAAACCTTAGAGATCTAAAGAACATAACATAGCATAGGAGAAGCCCATGACATCAAACTCAATACTTGAGACCAATTGTTTGTGGATTTGTGTCCTTACCAAAATACAATGAGGAATATCAGAGGGAGGAATATTAGCAGGAGGGTAGGAAACACCATTCTACCACTCTTGCAATCACCCTAGAAGACTTAGCAGGTGATGACATGGGTATCATCTCATGCCTTTTCTCTACATTGGAAAATGGAAATTCAAGTAACATATGAAAAAATCATGAGCACAAATGGAGATATTGCACCAGATTGTAGTTCTAGTTTTCTTGAGAATGAGAGTAATATGAAACTCATTAATGAAGGGAAATCCTAAAAATCCCTTAAGGTTCAAGAGAACAACACTCCTATATGTGATTTTGAATATGGTCGAAACTTTGGCACCCATAATTATGTGCATCTCCAATTAGCTTTGCGTATTAAATTTGAACATAACAACGCAAGATCTGATATTGTTTCCTTTGACAATCATCCTACATATGACATGGACTCTGATGAGGAAAAAAAAGAAGACTGATCATATCATCAAGCCATTTTGTGAATCATATCAGACAAATATAGAAAGGTCGATTCCATTTGTTGAAGGCATCCTTATTGAAGATGAATAGTATTTTCATATTGAAATAACAAATCAATATCTAGGAAAATGAGAGGACTTATGCAAACCCATAATTAATTAACTACACATTGAGAAAAATCATTTCCAGGTTTGTCTCTTATTGTTCATAGGTATGATAATTGATCTTCAAAGGAGTTTCTTCTCCTAACTATAAATTATATTCAGGTAGCTTTAACTTCTCATATAAAATAGCCCCCTATCTACAACACTGATGTTCATGGGCAGCACAAAATTGTTCCTCTGTTTGATCTAGAAACGTTGGAACTTACGAACTTGAGGATAACAGTGGATTTGTGGCTTGAAGCAGTCAAGTATTAGCTCCCCTCAGATTTCCTTGAATAATTTCTACCACATCATGATGCTATATTTATCAATACCCTACTTTTCCAAGAGTATTCCCATCTTGAATATGGGATCCTAAAGCTCACTAAAAATATCACAGCAACAGGCCCTGATCTAAGACTAATTTTTCTGAATGTTTCATTCATGAATATGGGGTCATAGCAAAATTAATAAGAGAAATACCATGTGGATCAACTACTCATGTCGAAATGATGGCATCTTGGATTAGGTGTGGGTTTCACTTGCATTTGAAAAAGTGAACACAATGTGGATAAAGAACATTGACTACACTAGGAACCTAGACAATGGGGTTCTAATAACATGGCCAAAAATCCAAAATTGACAAAGTACAATTTAATGAGAATTGATTAGTCAAAAGTACAATGTGGATCAACGACTCGTGTCAAAATGATGGTATATTGGACTAGGCAAGGGTTGCAATGGCATTGGAAAGAGTGAACACAACACAAATAAAGAGTCACTTGGAGAAGGAATACAAGGAATCGTAGTCTTGGTTACATGTATAGGGATGGTCAAAAAAGCAAGTAGAATCATTTGGGACACCATAAAAATTGGAAACTCATTTTTTCTAAGAGACATCCAAAAGCGCATTTTTTTATAGGGAAAAACTTAAAAATCCTCCTTTTGGAAAATTCATCCTTCCCATTTGGGAAACGTTTCCATCTATGTTTCCCACAAAGATATGTAGAGAAATGTTTCTTGAATCCTACCAAAAAAGGGAAAAATAAAAAACCCTTTTGGGAAAATGCTTTTCCCTCTATGTTTCACCACATTTCCCAAAAGAGATATGTGGAAAAATGTTTCTTGGAGCATCATACAAGAAAAATATACCTTGGGAATATGGGAAACATGGAGGTGCCCCCTCCCACCCTAAGGGACACATCTGTAGAGAACAATGGTTTTTTCATTCATTTAGTGGCATTTCTGAGTCATCATTGCTCATTTGTTTATGAATACAAAGTTTATCATATACTTCTATGTTGAATGGTAATCATGTGTCAAAGCCCCATAACAAGAGGATCTGCTTCGGATAGAATCAAGGCCAAGGTTTGACAATTGGGACTAAACTTTCATAGTTGCAATATAAGAATGTGGACAACAACACAGTGGAAATTCATTACAATACATAGACCTTACAAAACCATATTTTCTTGATGATCATAGATGCTTTGGTATTTCACTTGCACTAAGCATAGCATGTACTATCATCTATTGGTAAGGTACATCTATAAGACCTCATTTACAGATACTTCCAAAAGTCTGCCTTGGAAAGATTACTTTTATTTTAACAATCAAAGAACTTCTCTAACAATTATTATTGACTAGTGTAAAATCATTGCTCTAAAAGCATGGAAATGTGTTGTGGGATATATCTAACATGCATAAATCAAGAACGGAATAAGTAGGAAGTGATGTTATCCCAAATCATGGTGTAAACTGACCAATATTAAACATTTTCCACTTCATGCTGTCACACTAGTGTGTTTGTAGAAAAAAAATTGGTACTTCTGAAGGCATAACTATGGCAATGTAAAAGAAAATATCCACGGTGCAAAATTTTTAGTTTGAACCATAGATATGAACTTTTAACACATTTTGGATAAGAAAGTACATAATTTTTCAAATGATGAGCAAAATTCCAGAAACTGCAATGTTGATCCAACAACATTTGATGAAAATTCTATGCCTGCAATCAACTTCATTGGATTCCCTTGAGGAAAAATTCAAGGATTTGAAAGTGCAAGAATTTACCTTAGAAAGACCCTAAAACTTGATTAAATCATAAACAGAAGCAAAGCCTATATTCTTAGCTGCATGGACAAGAATTCCAGTAGGAGCACAACCTTGCTTTTTCCTGCAATAATGAATTCAACAACTTTATTTCTGGAAATCTCAGAAAATGTTTCCTATCAAAACCTCATTGAAAATTTGAGTTATAAAAATTAACATAAGAATTGGCATGTTTGTTCCTAGGCGCATTTCTATATTCAATTTTATATGCAAATACTGCAATTGCAAATACTTCTACACTTTGGACATTTCCACCCCTTAGATTTAGCAACCTCTTCAACATTTTCTCCATATTTGGCACATTTACCCTTTATGCTTGCTTAGAAGACAGGTTGGAAAAGCATAAGGGCCAGGCATATATACTTGAAATTTTAGTTATGGTCACAAGTGTTGCCATTTTCTGCCATTGCAAGATGCAAACATATGATCTTATCATCATTCTAGACCATTAAAACTCCTTTTGCTTGTGGTTAAGAGATGAAAAGAAGAATTTGGCTCCTTTCCATATTCAATTTATGATTTTGCTGACATAAACATGCAAGGAATAACACTTTGTTAAGATTAATAGCCAAGGCTTAAAATTCCCTATGACTTTCATCTGGGGATGAAGGGATTTGATTTTAATTTTGAGTTGGTGAAGTTGGGCTTAAATGTAATTCCTAGTGATGATTATTATGAAAATTAAATAAATATTCAATAAATTTTGTTAACAAGTTTGATAGCTTCTCAAAGATGATACAATTACCAATGTAACAATTACCAATGTTACCAATACATTTACATTGGAAATTTGAGTTATAAAAAGAAACATAACAATTAGCATGTTTTTTCGTAGGTTCATTTCTATATTCAAGTTTACATGCAAATACTGCAATTGCAGATAATTCTGCACTTTTGAAACTTTCGTTCCTCAGATTTAGCAACCTCTTCAAATTTTTCTCCATATCTCACGCATTTACCCTTTATGTTTGCTTAGAAGATAGGTTGATAGAGCATAAAGGCCACACATATATACTTGAAATTTTAGCCTGTGGTCATAAGTGTTGTCATTTTCTGCCATTGCAAGATGAAAACATTCGATCTTATCATCATTCTATACCATCAGAACTCCTTTTTCTTGTGGTTAAGAGATGAAAAGAAAATTTTGGCTCCTTTCCATATTCAATATATGATTTCACTGACATCAACATGTAAGGATTAACACTCTGTTGAGATTAATAGCAAAGGCTTAAAAGTCCCTATGAATTTAATCTGGGGATGAAGCGATTTGATTTTAATTTTGAATTGGTGAAGTTGGGCTTCAATGTAATTCTTATGATGATTATTATAAAAATTAAATAAATATTCAATATATTTCATTAACAAGTTTGAGAACTTCTCAAAGATGATACAATTACCAATCTGTTACATATAGACATATAACAAGATTTTTACTTATGGACCTTTTTCCTTAACCAAAGGCTAGATTGAACATGTTTCATTCCCACCAAAATAACGAAGTACCAATATCATACTTTTTCATTGAAGTACCAATATCATAGTTTTTCATTCGAACAATAATAGCATAGCCAAACTATGAAAAAATGATCCAGATTCCACAATTAAGCCAATGAGAAATTAAGCAAAGCTTTCTTTCTTGTAGATTCATGAAGTTTGGGCACTCCTCTAGTTATGATACACAATTAGGCCAGTGAAAATTGAGGGAACCTTTATTTCTTGCATTGTTATGAAGTCTGGGCACTCGAGTTGGTGATATTTATCTTTCTGCGTGTTATGTTCTGATAGTGCAGGGTTTCAAGATCAAGTTTTGTCACAGTTAAAAAATAAACCTCCAACATTCTAGGACATAACACGTAAAAAGTAGAATCTGATAAACCATAGAAAGGTAGAAACCAGACGAAGACACGTTGCTTGAATGAAAGTATGAAGGTTCACACCACATGGGGGAGAGATAATTTGAAACAGAGTCGATGTTCTGAATAATTCTTCCACACTATCACCAACATACCCTTGCAACAGAAGAAAAGCTTGTAGCCTTAGCTACATGGACAAGAATTCCAATAGGAGCACAATCTTGGTTTTACCTACAATAATGAATTCAACAACTTTATTTCTGGAAATCTCAGACAATGTTTCCTATCAAAACATGATTGAAAATTTGAGTTATAAAAAGAAACATAACAATTAGCATTTTTTTTCCTAGTTGCATTTCTATATTCAATTTTACATGCAAATACTGCAATTGTAGATACTTCTGCAGTTTGGACACTTCCACTCCTCATATTTAGCAACCTCTTCAACTTTTTCTCCATATCCGGTGCATTTACCCTTTATGTTTGCTTAGAAGACAGGTTCACAGAGCATAAAGGCTAGGCATATATATTTGAAATTTTAGCCCATGGTCATAAGTGTTGCCATTTTCTGCCATTACAAGATGCAAACATTCGATCTTATTGTCATTCCAGGCCATCATAACTGCTTTTGCTTGTGGTTAAGAGATGAAAATCAGAATTTGGCTCCTTTCCATATTCAATTTATGATTTCACTGACATCAACATGCAAGGAGTAACACTCTATTAAGATTCAATTCCAAGGCTTAAAAGTCCCTATAACTTTAATCCGAGGATGAAGGGATTTGATTTTAATTTTGAGTTGGTGAATTTGGGCTTAAATGTAATTCCTAGTGATGATTATTATGAAAATTAAATAAATATTTAATATATTTCGTTAACAAGTTTGAGAACTTCTCAAAGATGATACAATTACCAATTTGTTACATATAGACATGTAACATTATTTTTACTTATGGACCTACTTCCTTAACCAAAGGATAGATTGAACATGTTTCCTTCCCTCAAAAATAGGGAAGTACCAATATCATAGTTTTATATTGAAGTACCAATATCATAGTTTTTCATTCCAACAATAACACCATAACCAAACTATGAAATGGTGATCCAAATTCCACAATTAAGACAGTGAAAAAGTAAGAAAAACTTTCTTTCTTGTAGAGTCATGAAGTTTGGGTACTCCTCTAGGTATGATACACAATTAGACTAGTGAAAATTGAGGGAACCTTTCTTTCTTGCAATGTTATGAAGTCTAGGCACTCTAATTCGTGATATTTCTCTTTCTGTGTGTTATGTTCTGATAGTGTAGGGTTTCAAGATCAAGTTTTGTCACAGTTAAAAAATAAACCTCCAACATTCTAGAACATATCACATAGAAAAGTAGAATCCTTTAAATCATAGAAAAGTAGAAACTAGGCGAAGATACGTTGCTTGAATGAAAGTATGAAGGTTCACACTGCGCGGGGGTGAGATAATTTAAAATAGAGTCGATGTTATGAAGAATTCTTCCACACTATCACCGAAATACCATTGCAACAGAAGAAAAGCATGTAGCCTTAGCTGCGTGGACAAGAATTCCAGTAGGAGCACAACTTTTCTTTTTCCTACAATAATGAATTCAAAAAAATTATTTCTTGAAATCTCAGACAATGTTTCGTAACAAAACCTTATTGAAAATGAGTTATAGATTCAAAAAATTTATTTATGGAAATCTCAGACAATGTTTCCTATGAAAACGTGATTGAAAATTTGAGTTATAAAAAGAAACATAACAATTAGCATGTTTTTTCCTAGTTGCATTTCTATATTCCAGTTTACATGCAAATACTGCAATTGCAGATACTTCTGCACTTTCGACACTTCACTCCTCAGATTTAGTAGCCTCTTCAACTTTTTCTCCATATATGGCACATTTACCCTTTATGTTTTCTTAGAAAACAGGTTGACAAAGCATAAAGGCTAGGCATATATTCTTGAAATTTTAGCCCGTGGTCACAAGTGTTGTCATTTTCTGCCATTGCAAGATGGAAACATTCAATCTTCTCATCATTCCAGACCATCAGAACTCCTTTTGCTTGTGGTTAAGAGATGAAAAGAAAAATTTGGCTCCTTTCCATATTCAATTTAAGATTTTGCTGACATCAACATGCAAGGAGTAACACTATGTTAAGATTAATAGCCAAGGCTTAAAAGTCCCTAGGACTTTAATCTGGGGATGAAGGGATTTGATTTTAATTTTGAGGTGGTGAAGTTGGGCTTAAATGTAATTCCTAGTGATGATTATTATGAAAATTAAATAAATATTCAATATATTTCGTTAACAAGTTTGAGAACTTCTCAAAGATGATATAGTTACCAATCTGTTACAAATATAAATATAACAAGTTTTTTACTCATGCACCTATTTCCTTAACTAAAGGCTAGATTGAACATGTTTCCTTCCCTCCAAAATAAGGAAGTACCAATATCATAGTTTTTTTATTGAAGTACCAATATCATAGTTTTTCATTCCAACAAGAAAAACATAGCAAAACTATGAAATGATGATCCAGATTCCACAATTAAGCCAGTGAAAAAGTAAGCAAAACTTTCTTTCTTGTAGAGTCATGAAGTGTAATATCCCCAAAATGGGAATGCTGGAAAGGCATGCTTGAAAAACACATTTTTTAGAAATGGCTGCTACAGAATTGGATTGCAGCCCTTGGATCCCTTATATTTGATAATATAAGACCCAAATCGAAGAGGAGAGCAGAAACAAATCAAACTTGGTGGGTTAAATAGACATCCCACACCTAGTATGGCTTCGAAATTTCCCAAGGAAGGGACTGCAGCAATGTTTAACAACACTGGTTCAGAAATAATGTAGTTTTAATGAACATTAGTAGAAGACCAATATGATAGCTCAAAAATATCTTATACAAGAGTAAATCAGATTTACAATGTGGCCCATTCAATGTAAAAGAGAAATATGGAAGACTTTTATGAGAAAAACCCTTGAAAATAGGTGCTGCAATAATGTATTTCACTGCAAAGCCTTAACAATGTTATTTTTATGAGCCTACAACAGCTATAGGTTAAAAATAAGATCTAGAATAGATCTGTGTACAAAATATTAGATCTATATTATATTTGTACACAAGACTGTCTCTATTTTACATACCCCTTGTGGTTTTAAACAAAACATGAAGCATATGGAGTAGATCTAAGATCTCATGCAGCAGATCTACAGATTTCTGCAGAATTCCTAAAGCTTATATAGAATTAGTCAGATTATATCTGAATATGACATGGAGAAGAACAGAAATCCATGGATCACCACAGTGAGAGGAATATTCCCATCACTAGAGATGACTCCTCAAAGATTGTCAAAACTCCCTACAACTTTCCTCTTGCAAATAACGCAGTCCTGGAAGACAAAATGCATTGTAGATTTGATGAATAGTTTGGCCTGATGCCAAGGTATGGATATAAAGCTCCAATGATCCAATACACTCTTGTCAGGGGGATAGAAGGCTTCCCCATTGAAAAGAGGCACTAGAATGACTTAGATCTAAATATATCTAGCCTCCACTGGCTGTAGCTTACAAAGACAACCAAACCCTCAACAGGATCTGTTGGAATTAGAAGCTTGGAAAAATGCCTGATAGTGGACAATAAATGCAAGACTCTTCCAAGAGGCCTCTCAAGGAAAGAGGTGGGATTCCCAATAAAAAAATTCTAATTCTAATTGCATATTTTCGTCAAGAAAAAGCAAAATTCTAACTCTCAATTTCTATGGTTGGAGTTCACTAAATTTTTGTGTACACACCTAAAAGTAATTTCGGTGCCTTAACCACAAATCAGTGATAATGTATATATAACCACACTGGTGTCTTTTAGTTACTGTGCACTAGTGTTTTTTAGTTACTACGCACTGGTGCCATGTTACCAATGGATGCACCGGTGTAGTTCTATTAAGTTACGCACCGGTGATGAATATGACGCACCATGCAAGTACTATATAATTAAAAAAAAAAAAAAAATTAATCATTGCACCATATCTAAAATAGGGCACCGGTGCGCTATGTTATGAGGATAACACTGTACTGTCTATTATACTATTTGTGTGGTGCATTTATAATACCCCCATGTACCGACCTCGGTGCATACATCATGAAAGGTGCACCGGTTTCTTGAGATTTATTTTTACCTGAAATTTTGACAATTTGTTTATAAATATATTAATGAATGATATGGTACAGGTTTCAGATTGATAAAGAAATGACTGACAATAGATCAAGTAACAAAAATACTGATAACACATTAAGAAAAGAAAAAAAGGCAAGTTCTTTGTAAATTCTTTACAAAAAATACTATTTTTGAACTATATGTAAGTTTAACTAATATCTATTGTTTATTGTGTATCATGTAGAGCCACAAAATGACGAAGCTTGATAAGATTATTTCTGATCTAGTACCAGAAGAGCATAAAATCTTGATGGAAAAATTGCAAAAGGATGAATTAGGTGAATAGAAAAATACTACCGATCCAATATGAGTTTATTTTTTTTAATTTTAATTAATAATATACTTAAAATTATTAGATAACATGTGTCAAACAATCTATTAATTCACATCTGTTTAATGTTCTACAGGGGCCAACAACTCAAAAAAGAATGTTGTTCTAAGAAACGAAAAAAAATAGAACATGCAAATGAAAATGAATTACTCCTTAGCTCATATGGAGTGGCGTTGGAGGTTAACGAAAGGGGGAAATTTTTTTACAAAATTTTGACGCATCTAGTGGAATGAATGTATAGATGTTCTTCCGACTTGCAATACAAAAACCAATCCAATGATTCCAAGAACCAAATTTTATCTAAACTACAGGAAGAGTTTCCACATAATTGGTCAATAAGACATGTCAGAATTTTAATAGCAAAAATGTATAACAACAAAAAAGAAGGAATGAAAAAGTAATATTCCTTTAAATGTTTGTCTAGAATTATTTATAAATACCACTTTTGTTATGTTTACTTTTCATATATCAACATAAAAATTAAATAGTGTATTGTCATGTTACTTTTTTAGGAAGATAATGAAAATATCAAAAGATATACGAGCTGTTATCAAAAATATACCAGTAGGAATGTCGAAAAGGGTGTACGAGGAGATGGTCAAAGAAATGGACAAAATTTGTTGGTGAAGAAATAGGTCTCGTAGGCAAGACCCAGGTTCAGAGGTTGGGGCCAACAAGGGAATCCACTGTAGTCTAGAACCACGTCAGCATTGTCACCCTACTCTGGAGAGCAGAGAGTCTCACCCGAGGCGTGCCGCGACCACATGTAGAAGGGGAGTAGATCAATGGTAGAGGAAGGATCCGCAACTCATGATTAATATGGGATTGATTGCATAAACATCATCATATACGAAAGAACATTCAGAAGAACGAACAGGTATTAAGCAAATAAAATTTTAAGACATCACAGACATCATGCATGTAGATAGCTCGTATAATAAGGCAGTAACCTGGAAGTATATTGATAATCTTCAACCAAATCCACAGTTACATTACTCCCACAGGAAAAGCTTACAATTCTGTTACAGATGCCTTATCGGATAGAAACATAGATAAGAGAAGCCTAGGAACTACAGAGATATCAGGCTCAGAATGGGTTCCCTCTGCAGCATCTGCTCAATCCTCTTCAGTCACTTTGCATTCCCCTACTCTTTCAGTGGAGTGACGGCTATTTATTCACCCGCCATCGCAACTAGTAGTTCCTCTTGCGTTCTTCTTCTGCTGATTCCAGCTTTTCTCTTGTTGTCTATGAGTTCTACTCTCTGTCTTCTGATGTATCTTCTCTTCGTCTACATTTATGCATCTGCTTTCTTCAGTTATCTCCTGTTTCTCGCAACCTTGCTAGCTCCGCTACTCACCGTAGTTGCGACTTGGTTGCGGCTGCCATGTGTCGTTCCGCAACCCAAAAATCTGTTCTTTCTTCAAAATTCAAAACATTCAAAACAAGGGCCCCAACAGGCCCCGACCACAGTTTCTTGACTCATCCCGAGTCAATCACAAATCACAGTCTCTATCTCCATCGCCCCACTAGACCCCGTGCCCTGTTCTTACTGTGCGCCTTCAGCCTGTTGTCCAAACAAGGGCCCCAACTCTGGGACTTTGCTGAACGTTGTAGCCTTAAGCCCACAAGGTCGCCGCGCCCTTGCCGCCACCCTTGTAACAGCGGAATTCCGTCTCCGCGTTCATCTTGGAATAAATCGCCCTCTTCACCTCGACATGCGCCGGTACAAGCCTCGAACACCGTGCCGATTTGCTTGGCCTCGGCAGCCTAGCCGGCCGATTGTCCCCGCGCCGCGTCGGGAGGGGCGGGAAGAGCTCACGAATATTTGTTTTTGAGTTCCGGACTCGGAAGAGTCCGGCAGAGGTTTCAGGTTCATGAGGCCGCATTGTCGTATTTCGAGGGACTCTTTTTTATGAATTCTACTATCGAGATGTGGTTCGATGACTGCTAGGTTGGATTTTTGGTATACCTGCAGAATTGTTCTTGGCGTCTTCTCTCGGTGCTGTGCTTCTGGATCCTTCTGCTGCTCTGGCTCTGCTCCAACTTCTAATTCTAACTGTTCCGGAATTCTCGTGCTTTTTTCCATGCAAGTTATGTAATTACGTGGCACGAGTGAGGTTGATGAGACCCCATGATGAGTTAATTCCTGCTAGCATTCTTCTCGACGATAATCATGTGATCAATCGCATGGTAAGGTGTATTTTGACAGTTGCTGATGGTGGCATGGGGAAATGGGCGGATGTGACAGTTGAGGTTACTTCAAATTATGGCAGAATGATTATTGCGGGGTTACTTCTAATTATGGCTATTTATGTTGCAAATCTAGACGATCCTACAGACTGACACAAGTACTAACTAAAATGATACAAACTGACACTGACACGTTTGCTGATCCTATGGGGATGACATGCTGGACACGCCCCTCCCCGACCACAATCGGTTGAGGTGCGTTCCCCACAACATAGCGGTTATTGACGACCTATGCATGAATGATAAACACTACCTATTCTCATCCCGGTTGCGGGAGAGTTATTCAACCACACTACTCTACGGGTTCTCTCGGTTGCGAGAGTTATTGATGAAGGGTGAAAGAAACTTATTCATGGTAGGGTTTCAGGCATGCACCATTCACCCACCCAGGTAAAACAGTACCGTCCAGCTGAGCCAACCGAACGGCTCCAGAATCTCTAATCTCGACGACGAAGTAAGGTCCCAACCAGTGCATCTGCAATTTTCCTGGAAACCTCTGAAACTTGCTATCGTATAAGAGGACCTTTCCACCAACCTGGAACATTTTGTTCTTGATGTGGCAGTCGTGCCATGCCTTCTACCTAGCCTTCTGAACCTTCTGGTGAAACTCGGCCAGAAACTGGGCCTCGTCCAGTTCTTGTAATTCATGGAGGCGCTCCTGTAGCGATTCCTCTTCTGAGAACTTGAGGGATGTGGCAATTAAAAGACTTGGTACGGTGAACTTAGTGGGAATAAAAGCTTCCCGGCCATACACCAGCTGGAACGGTGTCTGATTGGTCAAGCGCTTCACCGTAGTCCGGTAGGCCCATAGTGCAACTGGTAACCGCTCATCCCAATCATCCTGCTGGGCATTACAGATCTTCGTCAAACCCTTTTCTAGGATTTTATTGAACGCTTCAACAATACCATTGGCCTGTGGGTGGTACAGGCTGCTTTTGTGATGTTGAATCATGAATGTGTTCAGCATCGATTTGACCGTCTCATTAATGAAATGTGTACCCTGATCACTGGTTAAACTTCGCGGGCAGCCAAACCTGCTGATGATGTGTTCAAAGATGATCCGCGCTACTGTATCCACCATACATTCCCGTACCGCCGCTGCCTCAGCCCACCTGGTGAGGTAGTCAGTTGCGGTAATGATGTATCGAGCCTTGGAATGCCTGGCTACCGGGGCTATGGGGCCTACGAAGTCGACATCCCACTTCTCAAACGGGCGCAACGCATGCACCAGGTGGAGCGGGAGCTCATCCCTGTGAGAGGCCCTCCCCATTCGTTAACAAACATCGCATCTCTTAACAAATTTCTTACAATCAACATGGACCATTGGCCACCATAGGCTAGCTTGGAGCACCTTCTTGGCAGTGGGTTTCGCCCCCACATGCCCGCCCACAACACCGCTGTGGCATTCCCACATCATGGCTTCACGTTCGTGGTCGAGTATACATCTGCGCAGAACCTCATTGAGGCCTAATTTTTATATCTGCCCTGCAATCAGTTGATATTTAGTAGCACGAATGACCAAGTGCCATTTCTGGAGCGAGGTGTAGTGTGGAGGGCACTGCCCCATGGTAAAATAAGTTGCAATGTCAGCCAAATAATTGGGTACGGCTTCGATGCGGAAAATATCAGCATCCGGTAGTTGATCATCAAGAGAGCCATCGTTCTCCCCCGTTTCCAACCAGGATAAGTGATCGGGCCCGACGTTCAACCTCCCAGGCTTGAAGATCACTTCGAATGTAAATTCTTGGAAGAGTAGAAGCCACCAACAGATCCGTCCTTCCAAAATGGGCTTATTTACCAGGTAATTTAACGCAGAATGATCCGTAAAGAACTTGAATTTACCTCCTAGAAGATAGTGGCGGAACTTCTGGAGTGAATACACCATGGCAAGGGCCTCCCTCTCGGAAGTGGTGTAATTCCGCTATGCATTAGACAACTTGCGGCTGGCGCAGTAAACTGGGTGGTCAACTGTCGTCTCTCTTGGTTGTGCCAAGACAGCCCCAGACATCATGCATGTAGATAGCTCATATAATAATATAGTAACCTGCAAGTATATTGATAATCTTCAACCAAATCCAGAGTTACATTACTTCCACAGGAAGAGCTTACAAGTCTGTTACAGACGCCTTATCGGACAGAAAGATAGATAAGAGAAGCCTAGGAACTACAGAGATATCAGGCTCAGAATGGGTTCCCTCTGCAGCATCCACTCAATCCTCTTTAGTCGCTCTGCATTCCCCCGCTCTTTCGGCCAGGTGACGGCTATTTATTCACCCGCCATCGCAACTGCTATTTCCTCTTGCGTTCTTCTTCAGCTGCTTTCGGCTTTTCTCTTATTTTCTATGAGTTCTGCTCTCTGTCTTCTATTGTATCTTCTCTTCGTCTGCACTTATGCATTTGATTTCTTTAGCTATCTCCTATTTCTTGCAACCTTGGTAGCTCTTCTACTCACCGTAGTTACAACTTGGTTGTGGCTGCCATGTGTCGTTTCGCAACCCAAAAATCTGTTCTTTCTTCAAAATTAAAAACATTCAAAACAAGTATTCAAAATGGGCGTTCACGTGGCACTGGGAACACCATGGACGTCAGAGAAGGGGGAATTCCTGGGCCACGTGACCCTCCTGGTCACAGTTGTAGCATTTCAACAGACCTCGTCCCCTTGTGCGGCCTCCGCGCATACCGCCTCCTCTGCCCCTGGAAGCCTTGTTCACCCTATAGGAGGGTCGGTCCAACCGGTCCGCTAGTGCATCGAGAGCTCTACACTGCTCAGTGTTGTGAGTCGTGGAAGCACAAAACTCACAGTATACATTTTTGCGGACATTGGAGTACTTCTATAGTATTGGGCACGTCCGAGGTTGATGCCCCATCGTCCGGAAGATTTCACAATACTCCGTGGCAGATGAGTTTGGTTAAGGTGGGAACCCTGCGTAAGGCTGTTGCGGCTGGTATACCCCCCGCGGATTCATCGTTGCACCACCCCTAGTGGGTGGACCCCCTTGGATTTCCGCGACAGAGGGTCCCACACCCGTGCCGCACAACCGCGGGCACTCAGTTGCGACGTGCCCTTCGATCAGAAAGTGAGTGCACCAAACATTCGGCCTGGCTAGTCTTATAGGATGCATCTCCTTGAGCTTTTCCATCAGACTGGTGATCTGATGTTGCAATCCCACCAATGAAGGATCCTGCGGGGCCAACCCTCCTCGATATTCCTAAGGGTAGCCCGCCATGGCCTCTATCTTCATGGCCTGCTCCAAAGTGTCCTGCAAGTTGTCAATCTTCTACTAGGTGAGGGGGCTTCATGTCAAGGGAAGCAGAGCCTTGATGAACCAGTCCCTCTAATGGTTTGGGTCGATCGGGTAGCTGAGTTTCTCGATCGCATCCTTGAATCGGTGCATCAGCTCCCATGCAATCTCTCCTTCCTTCTGCTTAATCTCCCAGAGCTCGGACAGACCCTGCTAGTCTGTCTGGGGGAGCTTAAATTCCCGGACAAAATCTTGCTTAACGTCCGCAATTACTGGATTAGGATGGGCCTCGGACCACTTGATGAACCATCGTAGAGCCCTCTCTCTGAGCATGGTTTGGAACTCTATTAACTTCCCTGCGTCTGGCGTCTGCCGAGCTCTCCATATGGCTTCGTAGAGATACCAGTGTTGCTCCACGTCATCGTTACCTTAGCCAGAAAATTCTGGGTACCGGGTGAATGACCTGGCCATAATTACTGGCGAAGGGGTGACCAGAATAAACCCTCCGGGTCCTGGTTGTGTGACTATACCACTAGGAACTGCAATACTACTAGTAACGCTGCTATTAACGTGTGACACTGAACTGCTGTGCAATCGACTTAATGCTTGTAACCTAACGAAAATATTACTCAAAGGTTCATAGAGTACCAGGGGAAGGTAGGGATCCTTGCCATGGAAATTTTGGGAAGTAGGGCTGCCTGGAGAAATGAATGTCATCCGCTCTTGAAACAACCGCTGCATCATGATGTACCATTCACCATAGGATATTTCTTTGGGCTGCACACCTGCACCGTCTTCATAAGTCGTTGTCTCTCTTTCTCTCCTAGATGGGCTCCCATGCACCCATCGCACTCCCACAGTGGTCCCTTCCCTCTCCCGGGTATCCGCCTGAGTGTCCATAATTCCTATCCTCTAAGGCGCCTCCTCCTGATTCTTCCTATTGTTTTCCCATCGTTTCAATTCCCGCATCACCCTTTCTCGCCACCTGTCGGCAATCTACGCCCTCCGATGTGCACGTCACTCCCTCAACCTCCTTGCGGCCTCAGCATCCATTCCCCACTTCCCGCTTCACTCTTCACGTAGCATCTGTCCCTTCAGCCCTTCCCCCATCACTGGAGGTTTACGCTTCCATGCTCAACTTTTGGAATTCCATCAGCCCTTTGTCCACCATCAGGGCCTTAATCCACAGTGGAATCTCTTTGAGCAGCTTCCCTCTTAGCCCGGAGTGGAAGACAGCCTCAGCCTTCGAGAAGGATTGGTAGCACTCTGCGGAAAACTCCATAATATATCCATCCAAAGTGGCCTCTACCAAAAAGTCCACTGTGTGGGTCAATTCAGTATCCAGCCAATGCAGGGCTACCAGATCCCCGTGTACCCACTTGTGGTTTATCTTCCGCAAGTTGTCCCTAGGTACCCTGGTCTGCAACCTCCGCAGCCAATTGTAGAGGTCGCTAGGGAATTTTCCCTAGAGGATCTCGTAGGTATCACTCGCAGAATCCGAGAAAAGAACGAGATCCTTGAGCACCCTCTCCTTTTGATTCATTAGCTCCGCTTGTTGAGCAATAAACTGGTCCAGATGGTTATCCCATCATCTCTGTATTTCTCCCTCAAAGACCCTCGATACGATGATCTAGTTCCCCTCATAACGTGTACGGTCCCGGCAACGAAACCATTTGTTGGTGAAGAAACAGGTCTCGCAGGCAAGACCCAGGTTCAGAGGTTGGGGCCAACAAGGGAATCTGCTGTAGTCTAGAACCACGCCGGCATTGTCACCCTACTCCAAAGAGTAGAGAGTCTCACTCGAGGCACGCCGCGACCACATGCAGAAGGAGAGTAGATCAATGGTAGAGGAAGGATCGACAACTCATGATTAATATGGGATTAATTGCATAAACGTCATCATATATGCAAGAACATTCAGAAGAACGAACAAGTATTAAGCAAATAAAATTTTAAGACATCACAGACATCATGCATGCAGATAGCTCATATAATAAGATAGTAACCTGCAAGTATATTGATAATCTTCAACCAAATCCACAGTTACATTACTCCCACAGGAAGAGCTTACAAGTCTGTTACAGACGCCTTATCGGACAAAAAGATATATAAGAGAAGCCTAAGAACTATAGAGATATCAGGCTCATAATGGGTTCCCTCTGTAGCATCCGCTCAATCCTATTCAGTCGCTCTGCATTCCCCCACTCTTTCAGCCGGGTGATGGCTATTTATTCACCCGCCTTCACAACTACTAGTTCCTCTTGCGTTCTTCTTCAGCTGCTTCCAGCTTTTCTCTTGTTGTCTATGAGTTTTGCTCTCTTTCTTTTGCTATATCTTCTCTTCGTCTGCACTTATGCATCTGCTTTCTTCAGCTATCTCCTATTTCTCGCAACCTTGGTAGCTCCACTACTCACCGTAGTTGCGACTTGGTTGTGGCTTCCATGTGTCATTCTGCAACCCAAAAATCTGTTCTTTCTTCAAAATTCAAAACATTCAAAAAAAGTATTCAAAACAAGGGCCCCAACAAAATTGCATCGCATGGGGAGCCATCTCAACAACAACGTGCTTCAAATGTAATATGTAATCATTGAATTTTTTAATCATTAGGTACAATAAATAAACAATTTAGCATTAAATAATAATTTTCAAGAATTTTGTTGTAGAAAAGAAAAGAAAATGGAACCCATTCAACACATAAAACAAGATGACAAGGAAGAAAAGGGTTGATATCTAAGTTTGTGAGTAATTGGTACTTCCTCATAACAACTTAACTAGATTTCATTTTTTATTTTTTAAGGTGTTTTACAAAAATCATCATTGAATGTCTTCAAATAGGTGGTAACATACAAAGAAGAACCATCAGACGAATTGATTGAAATTGGGTTAAATATGGGTTGTGAGTATATGTTGGCATATCAGAAATTAATTGTGGAATTCGTAAAAATCTATCGATCTTGTTTTACTTAGCTCCATCTATAATTAATAGAACAAAAAAATCTTTTATATTAAATATATGATTTGTTATGGGGTATAAAACTTGCAGGAATCAAAGTATGGAACTGCGCCAACAAATCAAATTTTGAAAGATGGCATGGTACATGGTTTTGAAGGAATTTGTATAGTTTATGAGTTAGTTGTTGCCATGGTACGCCATTTTTCTTTTTCGATTTAAATTGATGTATATTATTTAATATTGCAATTTTCATTATTCTCAACAATGTATATACACTCATTTCAGTTTATTTTTATGTTTGTAGATGGAAGGTGAAGAAGAAGAAAACAATCAACACTGTGAACAAAACATTCTTGAAAATAACCCAAGTCATGGAAGTAGCTCTAGCAGTGGCAGTAGTTCAAGAGAAGAATGATGATCACTATGCTAGATATCAAAGCAAGGCATTGTATTTTTTGAAATATTTGTCTGCGAAATAAAACATTTTTTTTAATGTAATGGACATAGTGTCCCAATTGAAAGACAAAGGGATACCAATAACTGTCCCATTTTGTATGACAAAGACTATCTTATTCATATGAATATTGTTATAAGATATATATGTGTCGAATTTTGATGAATAATGAATTTTAAAAAATCACAATAATTATGATACGATATAACAAATTATCCAAAAATCACATTCAAATGCATTAATAAAAATTTAATTAATATGAATATTGTTATTAGATGTGTCGACTTTTGATGAATAATGAATTTAGAAAAATCACAATAATTGCACTGTCACAGGTCCATGTTTCTAAAAAATACAAAATGAACACCGGTGCGTGTCAGTTACTATACACTGATGCATTTGTATGTTGCAGCATACCAGTGTGTTTCTACGACCTATGGGCACTGCAAAAATACCAAAACCAATTAAAAATCTTGGTGTGTTTGTGTGATACTTCGTACTGGTGCTTTTATGTGAGACTACGCACTGGTGCATTTGTACGATGTATGGGCACCACACAAATACCAATACCAATTATAAATATCGGTGTGTTTGTCTGATACAGCGCACTGGTGCATTTATATAAGTCTACGTACCGGTGCATTGAGATGACCTATGGCCACCGCACAAATCCCAAGACCAATTGGTACGGCCTCGTGCGTTGTATAACCAACACTGCGCCTAGTGAGGTTTTATACCTTGATGGCACGGTGCTGGAACCTTCAACCCCCCCCCCCCCCGAGGCCACCGTCTAGATGACATGCACTGGTGGGTTGAAACTTTAGTATCTCACCAATGAAAAAAACATCTGCAATAACCTCTGGCCGCCCAGTTTTTTAGTTGTGTTGAATTTTCATTAAAATCTCTGTGAAAACCTCCGTAACCATAAATGGATGTTGTAGAAAATGTTTTTTTGATAATTTTGGCAAATTTTATAACACTAAAAACCTCCTTTATAACCTCCGCTAGAAGGTTTTTTCCTTGTAGAGTTTATTTCTTTTGAGGAGCTCTATATTGAAATTGAATTATCTCTGTGATTTTGGATCTTCAATATATGAACTTCGGCCCTGTAGTATCAATTTGAATCTTCTTTCGAATTCCACAAGTCTGACCTGATTTGGATTCTTCAAGGCAAAGCTATGCCCAATCTCCCAAAATGACCTAAGTATGGACTAGTTCAGTAGAGAGAACTTGTACGACGTGCCATGTATCACTGTTTACTCCTTCGGCTCTGAATTTGATACATAGGAAGCTACAGTCTGTTTACTTATGAACACTTTTTACATAATTCCAATCCAATTCTCAGAGAGAGAGTTATGACGATTTTCCCATGGTCACCTCTTTGAGATGAAATTAGGGAGCATGACAAAACCCTAACTTCCACAGATCAAATCTCCACAAATATCATGAACCAAGATCTGAAATTTTTACACGATGTTCCTCAGGATTTTTGCTTCGCTCTGCAAAAATTTCAGCTTCTGAACCTTCGTAGAAACAAAGTTATAGTGAAAATTCCACGATGGTCTAATCTAGGTGAAATTTGGGAGCCTAAAGAAAACCTAACTTCCACATATCATATCTCTGCAAATATTGCAAACCAAGATCTAAATTTTTTACACAAATTTCCTCAGGATTTCGGATTCACTCTGTAAAAATTTTAGCTTCTGAAACTTTGTAGAAATAAGTTTATAGAAAAAATTCCATGATGGCCTATTTAGAGCAGTGAAACCCTAGAATTTGAAGTTTTGATACCAATTGTTATGAAACCAGCTCCAAAAATAGAAGAAAAGAGAGGTCAATTCCTTAGAAATCATTCGAGGGGAAACCTCCAATACCTTACATAAATGAAAAATTATTGGATGGTACAAATGACCAAAACCTCCTTCTATATATAAGAGTCCATGGGGTCACAATATAATCCTAGCCGACCTAAAAATAATAATGTAAGGGCACAATAATAACAATATTGGGGTTACAGGTGTACAAAAATAACAATAAGGTGGTTACACTAACAATAATAAGGGACTATACTAGTAATATAGGGACCTAACATTGGACCAAGGATCCACAAGGATAAAATTACATATTTCTAGGTGCAGCTCCCTTCACACAATCCAATTCCTAGGATTTCTCAGTCTATAAACTCTTACAGCTATCTAAATCTACCATCCCTCTCCCATCAGGTTGCACAACCCAAGGAATGGGATCCCTATCTTTTTCATGCAGCCCCTTAGGTTATTGCACTTATCTCTAGTGCTCTAGCATTGAACGACCAAGAAATATCACTGTTGGGGACTCTAGGGGTTATCAATTGTAATTAATTTTAGTCAATGACAACCATTTCCCTTTCACATTGTCATAACTTCTACGTAGTTTTGTGTTATTTCAAAGATCACTGAGGACTTGGTGCAGTGCCTCAACCTACCTAATACCTCTAACTCATACCCCTACTAATTGGGATGGGCACAAAAATAGGGCCCTCACCTTAGTCTCACAACATTGTGTTGTGAACTTTTCCATTGGCCCTTTATATGACATAATGGTATTTGATGTTTCTTCATTGGGTTGTGCCAATCTCCTTCTTGTTCTCCCTTATCAACAACAATGTCATGCTATCTATAATGCTAAACTTCCATATTTTCACAAAATACAATGTCCTGAATAAATACCTATCTGTTAAGAATCTATACTTATGTTTAGGATTGTATAATTTGTGTTGGAGTTGTTCCTTTATGCTTTACTACAATCCTGACATTGACAATCTTTAGCTAAATTTTTTCATCAATTTCTCATAGAATATGCAAAAGGAAATGATTGTCAACAAGTGGCAAAAATTATGGTTCTCCTAATTTCTTTTTTTATTGTTCATGAAAAGATAATCGTGTTGTAGGAATGAGTTATCCTACAGTCTGTTTCAATTTGTGGATTCTATTTTCCTCCCCCTTTTTTACAAGGATGTAGATTTCATTAACCTTTTGATTGTTTTTATATGTATCTTATCGAGCCCCAAATGTTGGTAATGGAGCAGATCTTGAGAAGTAGTTGTGGACACAGACTCAATCAGAGGTTAGTGATACAATACCACTTCCACCGGTACTAGGAAAAGTTTAATGGTCTATGCATAAATAAGAGTTATTTAATGAGTGGGTTGAAAGGTAAACCTCATGTCTTAGCTGTAAGTCATTTATTTTTGTTTCTTATATGTAAGTCATCTGTTTTATTTTTAGCTTTATTAGATCAATTATTTCACTAATCCAATATCCATGGCCATTATTTCTCACCCGATGTAAGTTACTTGACATTGTTGATATAACATTCAATTCTAGGCCACTTTTATTTAAAGTCAAAGATTATATTGATTAAAAATATGTTCATATTTTGATTGGTTTACTGGGAGATTAATTTAAAAACGTTTTGTAAACCCCACATGGATGTTATTTTTTTAGGGTGAGCTCTTTGCACTAGTAAGGTCAGATGAGTCTTGGAACATATGTATACATCAAGCACATCTTTGTCCTTTGTTGTGTATTTTTTATTCTTTATATCATTGATGGATGGTTATTGATTGATTTAAAACAAAGGATGGGAAGGTCCTAACAATTCTCTTGACAAAAAAAAATCAAATGGAGCGGTAGAATTGTGTTTTAAAGGGTGAGCCGGAAATCTAATCTGGATCTGGAGACACGAAAGATAGTGGAAAAAAATGATGGTATTGACGAGTCTTCCCCTCTATTCAGCTCTAAATGTTATACCATTGCCCAAATTTTAGTTATATGCAATGGAAACAGTGAGTAGCTTTAATATTTGTATGAATAGCGAGTCTGACCATTGTCTTATTCTTTTCCTAGGAATGATATTAATTTTTCAAACTCCAACTAGTTTGTTGTTGAACTAATTAAAGCTTTGATGAAAAACATAGAGTTTTCAAAGCTCTTTTCTAAGTATATTTTCTTGAGAAAATTTTTCTTTTTACATTATGTACCACAATTGCTACTATGTGAAATATGCTATGATATAATTTTTTGGATAAATAGAAACAAGTGTTATACAATGTAGTCTTTTTTAAATCTAAAGAAACGGGATTTCCAAATACAAATTTTATTCAATAAGAACGTCTTTTAGACTTATTAGCTAAGTTATGATTATATATCAGTGGGGAATTTTGTGTATGCTGATGTTCTATTGTCTCTTTGGTTTCTGTCAGGTAATAATGGTTAAGAAGGAATGTGTCCTTGAGCAACATGCACAAATTTTATTCTACTATCGACAGGGATCTCCATGGTTTTCAGGCATGGAAGCGGAAACACAGATGTTTTTCTTGGTTAGTAAAATATTGTCGAGACTTTGAATTATTGAAATTTGTATAATTTACAATCTATAAATGTTTCAAGATATAATTTTTAAAATTATAATTCTTTAAGGGGTGCTAGCTCAATGGAAGAGCACCTGCTTTATAAGCAGGAGGTTGGTGGTTCGATTCCATCGTGCTCTGATATTCATAGGGAATGAAGGTGATCAATTTTTGGTGACAGATTCTCTTTTGACCATCACCAATGATCTTATGGTGACATTTTTCTACCCTCACCAAAATATGAAATGGTGAAGGTCAACGAACGCCACAATATATACACATCAATAGTGACAACCATGAAAGGTCTGTCACCATAAATAGTTGATGTCGATATGAAATGGTGAGGGTCATTGTTTGTCATTATATTCATTATTTGGGACAGACCTTGATGTCACCAATGAGCTTATCATGACATTTTTAAACCCTCAACAAATATGAAATGGTGACGGTCAATGAACGTCACCATATATATTCACCAATAGTGATGGCCATCAAATTTCCATCACAAAAAATCATTGTTGTTCATATGAAATGGTGACATTCACTATCACTCATTATAATCAATATTTGTGATGGACCTTGAATGTCACCACAACACATACTTTCAGTGACGCCACCTTTGGTGACGTTCATTTTTTTGGTGAAAAAGACTATTGTCCATCATCATTGCTCATATGAAATGGTGACGACCATTATACATCATTATAAATCATTATTGGTGATAGACCTTGAATGTAACCACAACACCTATACTTTCGGTGATGCCACTTTTGGTGACGTTCATTTTTTGGTGACGAAGGGTCTTTTCACCCTCACCAATGAGCTTATGGTGACCATTTTTGTCCCTCACCAATGTCATTTTTTCTTGTTGTGATGGTAAGAAAGCTAAATTTTTCCTCTCAAATATACTCTAGGGTACATGGAGGCCCAATCCGTATTAGCATTATCTAATGCGAAATCACATAGTGAGAGCATTCCCTTATACTTTTCGTAATAGAACACCACCCGATATACCCAAAAGTATGTGGAGGAGATCTGATATACTTACATATGTGGAATGAGGTATCACACTTGGAATGTATAGCAAATAATTAATGACAACTGCTATTTTTAATGACGTTGGAACATGTATCCAGCCTAGACCTCTAGATGTTATAGTTAATGTTACAAGTCTTCCTTAGATAAATTCAGATAAATGTTATGTTGATCTTGATTATCAGTTTGTCTTTCAGGTTCACCACGAGATGTATTGAACATTCCTAGAATGAAATTAAATTATAAGCATTCGTTTCGATTTTATTTTTTACAATGAAAAACTATCTGCAAGGGATAGAGCAATCAGATTGTATGAAATAAAAAAATTAGCACATCTAAAGGAAATTTCCCTAAACAATTCCTATGCAGCACTCAGAATCCCTATATGCAAATGCATGTTTTTCTTTTCAATTTATTCTAAGTTAAGATGAACGAAAAAGAAACTATAATGCATAAACAATCACTCAAAACATTCAAGAGACACAAATACTGAAGCAACAAATCCTCTTTCTGAAAATAATAAATTGATCAAATGTAAAATTAAATTTGGAACTATTAAAAATTTACAAAGAAAACAAAAAGAAACATTGATTAAACAAATATCTAAAGTGAGGCAAGAAAAGTAGAGAAAATTTGGTCTCTGTAGGAACTTAATCACTTAAAAATTCAGTAAGCAAGACACTGAAATGAATTTCCAAAGACAAAATATGATAGATTTTGGTTGGTCACAGCAGAAGCACACGCCTAAGTGGGAGAAAATGTGTTGCATAGAACTTTTCCTAAGCCAACAGTGTTATGTAGAGCACTGTGTTAAGACCAACAGTGCGATTGTGCCAGAGGACTCTCTAAAAAGGCCATCAAACACACTACTTTTGCTAAAGCACATTCAAATGACTGAAAATAAGCAGGTAAAGTATACTAGAGGTTTATGGATAAGGATAAAACCAATAGAGGTGATCTGTCGATCCCCAGTATGGTCACAAATTTTTTTTACAGATATAAAACCTAAGGATAAGTATGCTTTCCCTAAGAGTGGTGGTGCACGTAGAAAAACAAAAAGAAATATATCTGACCTTTTCCTTAAAATGAATAGATCAGGGAAGAAAACCTACTTGTAATATGTTCAATTTTCCTCGCCTCCCTTCGTCGTTCCGTCGCTCTCAATCGAACTGAACTCGCTTGATTGGTACCTGCAATGGCAAACAGATGATAGAAAAAAACATAAAGTAAAATGATCTATTCATGTTAAACAAACCGAATCGATTTCATTTGAAAATACACATATAACATCATTGACACATGCATTAGGAAAGGAACAAATGTCTTTATTATGAAGTGGAAGGAGAAGTTACAACTAGTTGATCGATTCGATGTCACTCACTCCATGTTTAGTACCATCCTGATCACACTTGCATCATTACTCCAGCAGCATAAAAATATATGCACAATAACTCCAAGAGTTGTGATCTCACTAACATAACTCTACTTAATGCAAATTCTTGCTCTCTTGTGCACTATGATCAGTGCTCTATTTATAAGGAGATGAAGGTAGCTTGACATAAATGAATCAGTGAATGGATTTCCTAAAAATGGATGAAGAGGTTTCCTTGCTCATGGGAATAAGAGTATAATAGGTTTAATGGCTCCATGGTGTCCATAATCAAAGCTATCAAATGAGGTGAAAGATGGAACAACTTCTAGAAGTCACTAGAGATTCAGAAGATTCCCAGAATCTAATGAAAAATTCGCTCCCAGTCGACTAACACACCTTAAAGTGGGCCTATGATCCGTATTTATGCAAGAACCCAAAAAAATACACATATAACCATAAATACAAATATGCAGCGGAAATAACACTTCATTTCATTAATATCAAAGAAATGAAATTTTCTTACAAACAGAATGGAAATAAACTAGCTAGGGCATTGGTAACTTATCTCTGAGAAGACATGTGGCAGATACATGCCACTAAACTTTGTTGCAATAAGGCTTGAGGGCCTATTTATTATTTATAAAAAATGGAAAACCCTAAACATCCAAAAACCTAACCCTAGGATACGAAGCGCCAAAACTATAGGCCCTATTTGGGTAAATTGGTCTTTGAACTTCCTGGGGACGTAACTTTGGCATACGATCTCCGTTTGATGCACACCATACTCGTTAGAAATATTTATCTGAGGAATACAACTTTTGATGTGAGCAACATCAGTCCATGGACACATGTTGCTCCTAGTTTCCCCAAAAAATTTCATTTAGGGCCTCAAAACGGCTCCGAAAGTTCAGGACCCGAAAAACTGCTAAAAATACTAAGTTGTGCCGAAACTAAAAAACTAAAATAGACAATGGTGGGGCCCCAAGTGGAATAGGAAGGTGGCCACCAATATCCACCTGAATAATTCCTCCCCCCTTAGGAAGCAATGGTCCCCAATGTATTGAGTTCCTCCATGAGATGAGGAAACTTCTGTTGAACTTTGTCCCTTGTGAACCACTTGCCTTGGTGCAGGAGTTGGCCATCTTTGACAACCCGATATAGTTGGATCTTTTGTTGGTGAGTGTTCTTGATTTACATGTCCATGATAAAATATGTGGTGGAATGTTCCATGCATTATGGGTTTAACTCTATTGGTGTGAGTTGTTTTGCAATGTCAAAGGTGTCCAGTAGAGGTGGGAAGTAGGGACGAAGGCAGTCCACATTTAATATTGGGTGCATACCAAGGAATGGTGTAATACTTAGCTCAAATGAATTATTCCCTACAGCCTTGGTGATGGTGTATGACCCATATTAGAGCGAGCGAAGCTTGCGGTAGGGTCCAGTGAGGCACTCCTTCTACAAATGTAGCCACACTTTGTCGCCCACGTGGAATTTATGTGACACCTGATGTTGATCATGTCGTTGCTTGTAATTAGAATTGGCTTTGCCCAATATGTCATGAAAATGTTGTAAAATGTGTTGAATGCACTTAATGAAGCTATTCACTTTTTCAACTTCAGACTGACATGAGCCGAATAGGCCTGAGTAGCCGCAAATGGCATGGCTACATCAATGGGTCATAGTGGGTGAAATCCCAAGCCCACCTGAAAGGGGATGTGGCTGGTTGAGTTGTGGAGAGCCCACTTATAAATGCGTTGTACATATGGGAGGCTCTCAACCCATGTGCATGAATTCTTTGAATTGTACGTGGGCATAATGTGTACAATCATCCTATTGATGACCTTTGTCTAGCCATCAGTTTGGGGATGGAAAGTTGTGGACTTGGCGAGCTCGGTGTCCAGCATTGACTAGAGGATGGACCAAAATGTGTTGAGGAACCTACTGTCCCTGTCTGAGAAGATATAATGTGGGATCCCAAAGTGCACCCACACTCATTCAAAGAAACATTTAGCAATGGCGTCTGCTGTGATATTGTTCTTGCAGACTGCCATAATGGCCATCTTCGAGAATCTGTTGACGACCACAAAGACATCTAGTCATTCCCATGTTTAGTAGAAGGAAGGTTTGACATGTAATCCATGGAGATGGATTCCCAAGGTCGACTAGGGGTAGGTAGTGGAGTATAGAGGCCTTGCTTCTTTATGGTCAATTTGGCAATGGCACAAGTAGTGCAGGATCTAATGTGCTTCCTGACATCCCGTCGATGGTTTGACCAATAGAAATACTTCTCCAGTACTACCACTATTTTCTCGACTCTGAAATTCCCAGCTACTCAACTGTAGTGTGCTTCCCATATCATCTTGGCATGCTCACTTGAAGGAACACAAAAGTGTCCCAGGTGATATAACAGTGCATCTTGGAGGTGAAAATTTTGAGCTTGCGTACCCCCAAGAGTGCGTTGTATGTGTGGCCGAATTCTAGATCAATCTTGTAGAGAAGCAACCAATCAAAAGTCTCGCGCCTAGAAGAGTTGAGAATGATGGTTAGCACCACGATCGGTGGTCAGTTGAGGCAGTCTGCAACATTATTTTTGCTACCCTTCTTGTAATTGATGTTTGGATTGCAGATATGTGGACCACTTCTAATGGCAATCATTCTATAACTTCCCTTTTGTCTGTATGAACTAAAGGGGTCAGTGCTCTGTGTGGATGATTGTTTCCTTCCACAAAATGTAATGCTTCCATTGTCAACAAGCCTGCACAATGGAATACATTTCTTTTTCATAAGTGGGATACTTGTGGACTATGTCAGACAATTTATCACTCTTATATGCAACTAGATGCCCCTGTTGAGTAAGAACTACCTCAATAGCATAGTCAGAGGCATATGTCTTGATCTCAAAGGGTTGTTGCAATTATGGTAATGTGAGGAATGGGGCAGAACAGAGGCAATGTTTCAATTCTACGAACTCCTTATTTGAGATTCCGACCAAAATAAATTTTCTTTTGCTCCTCCCTTGGTGACTTGACTCAAGGGCCAAGTGATATGAGAGAATCCCAACACAAACCTGCGATAGAAGTTATTAAGACCCAGAAATCTATGAAGCTCTATTAGAGTGGTTAGGGCTAACCAGTCTCAAATGACTTGGTTCTTCGGTGCATCCATATGCACCCCACTTTCATCAATAATGTATCCCAGATATTGAACCTGGGTCATGCCAAAAGTGCACTTCTCCAAATTGGCACACAACTCGTGTTGTCGCACTGTTTGGAGGACTTGTGAGATGTGGTGGAGGTGCTCTTCCCAAGTCTGGTTGAAGATCAGAATGTCATCCAAGTACACCACTACAAATTAGTTGGTGAATGGCCACAATATGTCATCCATCAACCTCATGAAGGTTGCGGGAGAATTCGTCAACCCGAAAGGCATGACCAGCCATTTGAAAAGACCCTCCTTGGCTTTGAAAGCAGTCTTCCACACATCAAAGGGTTCGATGGGTACCCGGTGATACCTAGACTTCAAGTTGATCTTGCTATAATATTTTTCCCTTTTGAGTTAGTCACGAAGGTCATCAATCGGGTACGTATTTCAGAGAGTGATCTTGTTCCGTGCCCGACAGTCAATACAGAGTCTCCAATTCCCATCCTTCTTTTGTACCAACACGATCGGACTCCCACAGGGTGATGAACTCGGTCGGATGTGACCTTTCTGTAGTAGCTCCTCAATCTACCTCTTGATTTCATCGTTATCCAGAACATAGCACCAATAGGTAGGTCCATTGGGTAGCAGCACACCTGGTGTCAAGTCAATGAGATGCTTGACTTGATAGTGCAGAGGCACCCCTGTGGGTGAGGTGAATATGTCCTTGTACTCCCCCACAACCTTGTTCATTTTTTGCAATCATGCAGAGGAGCCATGTCTGGAGGTCGTGGCCACAATATTCTTGTTTCCCTGGGGGCGGATCATCAGGAAAACAAATTTCCTAGTTTTGGAAATGAGTTTACTACATCATTTTGAAGTAACCAAAGGGATAGCAGTAGACGGTGGTACCTCTGGTATCTCGTATAGCATATTTCCCAAAGTAATAATAACAATACGAGGTCAGGACTCATACACAACATGTCACTTCCACAAGTATGGTTGGCCTAATAATACATCACAAACATCAAGAGGAGAAATGTCACATAATACCTCATCCATGAAGGGCTTCATGCTATAGGGAAGGTGGAACTGCTGGCTGACGCGGAGATCCCATCCTTGGTGAAGCCACGTGATGGTCTATGGATGTGCGTGTGATGTGGTCGACAAGCTCAAATGCTTCACGATGTATATTGAATTGTGTTTCTTTCGGCTCCCATTTTTGACAATGAGCTGTAGCAAGGAACCCTTTACCCACATTTGGGAGTGGAAGAGACACTCCTCCTCCTCTGGATCTTTCGGTTTCTCCTTCTGGATCCTCGTAGTGGCAACTGTGGCATTGGGCTCCACATCAATAATCTGTTTCCCTTTGTCATTCCCCTTGTCAGGTTTTGATTCTGAGTCAAAGCATGTATCTAATTCATACATCCTCATCTCGGCCACCAGTGACTGCTTGGCCCTACACTCACTTGTGTTGTGAGTGGAGCTCTTATGGAACTCAAACCACTTTCTCATGTCCTTCTTTGGCTTCACGGTGTTGTTTTTTACTTGCAGCTTTGGTAGGTTCTATTGGGTTGTCATGCCTTGGTTTTTTCCTTTGTTCTGCAGTTTTGGGGCACCTTTCCCTTTCTTTTGATTCACAGATCCAAAGTATCGCTTCTTCTATTTGAATTTTTTCTCAATCTTGGCAACATACCAGTATGTTGTAGCAAGCGAGTAGATTTCGAGGAACTCTATTTCCTCCTAAATGTATCTTGCAGACAACTGATATACTTTAGCACCAAATGTTTCTCTGAATCTTTGATACCAAAATTTGTGTGTAGGGTATGGAACAGATTCGTCAGCTCATGCACATCTTGGTCCCTTTGTTGCCACAGCGTGGTACATTGTATGTACTTGTCCTCATAGCTTCCCACGGGATAGTATTGTTCCTTGATGGCATCTCTGAAATAATTCTAGTGGGTACAGTTGAGAATAAATAGGGTTTTGTATCATCCTTTTTCTCACAATAGGTTTCCCAAGAGTCCTTTACATGGAGGGTAGCTTTGAGGAGTGAAAAAATAATCTTCTCCCAGTCGAAAAATTCATGAACCGAGAAATATCCTTCTAATATACTCAAGCATATATCTACGACATCTACATCTATTTGACCCTCAGATATGGGAATGTCAAATTTTACTTGTACCTTAAATGGATTCGTGCCTCCAGAGTGGCTGCTGGATGCAGATGCGCCACCAGTGGGCAGTCATTGAAGGATCTAAGCAAAGTTATCCATCATTGCGTTCCTTTGTTTTTCGAGGGCCTCCTTGAGAAATATTTTTATAGGATCTCTTTCTCCCTCATATTTCTTTTCATCCCCCATGGGCAGTCATCGGGGTTTGTGAGGTTGATCTTGCAAAGGTTCAACCAGATCGAGCCCTAACTCCTTATACCTAGACCTCGTTGGGGACATGCAAATAAGGATCGAGAAAAAGTAGACCACTCTGATACCATTGATCCATATTTATTCAAGAACACAAAATAATACACATATAACCATAAATAAAAAGATTAAGTGAAAATAACACTTCATTTCATTAATATCAAATAACTGAAATTTGCTTACAGACAAAATGGAAATAAACTAGCTAGGGCACTGGTAGCTTATCTCTAAGAAGCGATGTGGCAGCTACAGGCCTCTGAACTGTGTTACAATGAGGCTTAAGATGCCATTTATTATTCAGAATCATTTGAAAACTCTAAACATCAAAAACCCTAATCCTTGGAGATAAAGTGCCAAAACTATGGGCCCCGTTTGCGTAAATTACTGTTTAAACTTCTCGGGGATGTAACTTTGGCATACGATCTTCGTTTGATGCACACCATACCTCATTAGAAAGATCTATCTGAGGAATACAATTTTTGATGTGAGAAACATTGATACATGAACCATTTTTGCTCCTAATTTTCCAAAAAAAACTTCATTTAGGGCCTCAAAACGGCTCTGGAAGTTCAGGACGCGAAAAAATGCTAAAATTAGTAAGTTGTGCTGAAACTAAAAAATTGAAAGATACAATGGTGGCGCCCCAAGTGGAATAGGTGGGTGGCAACCAATATCCACCTGTATCAGCCTAGATCCTCTGCAATGCATCCTTGCATGGGAGTAGATGCTCTGTAAAGTAGTTATTGCATTCTAGGGGTGCGTTGATGGTTCAATGGGGCACTTCAACTAGAATCTAAGCAGTGAAACTTTCATAAAGGAAAAAAATCAATGGGATGATGTGTTTAGATCATGTAGCAACTAATTTTGATTATGATAGACCCTAATGGATATTTACCTGTGTTTTGGGATGATGCCCAAATTGACCTGTAATAGCAACCCCATAAAGCATGAAGTCAAAAATGATAATGTTGATTGATTACCTTACAATGTGATGAGTAGGATTTGAAGTGGATGGTGACCTGCATCAATTACAATACATTAAATCATGATATATTTTTCATCTTCGACATGAATTGCTAAGGGAGGCATGCCCATAATCACCACATAAACTATCATAACATCATAAATTCATCTACAGATATAGACCCATGATATGATGACCACATGTTTAATGACCATCGTATGGGTGATTTGGTACTACTCCTGAAATCATAGCCTGGATGGATGAAAATAGATCTAGCGTCTTCTATCTCGTTCACTCGGTCACTTAAGTACAAGTCTAACAATGCGAATATGTGATTTGAAGTCAAACATGGGAAGACACCATTTGACTACCAGCCAATGATTTAAGTCGTTAACATACGTGAGAGAAACCACCATTGATGACAATGGCTCTCAAGGTACTGCAGTATATTCTGCATGGTATGAATAGATGTTTCATGTCAAACACCATACAAAGTATTTCGGTCGAAGGCCTTTGATGTAAACCTGTCACCGAAAGTGAGACACCTATCATTGATGTAAGCAAGCTCCAAGGTACTAAAAGGTTGTTTCTAATTTAACTTCCTGGATGATGAGATGATGTGGACAGGAAGCGAATCATCGTAGGAGGGCCTTGATGTTTCCCCCATTAATGACATGAAATGGGAGTAATTATTTTGGAGACAGAATATAACTGATGAAGCAATGTCAGGAATGGCATTCATGAAATGAAGGTTTATGAGTATTGCAAAGGATGAGGAATAACTGAGTGACTTATCTTGAACATATTGGTGACACTAAATGAATTGATAGCATTGAAACAAAACCGAAGTGATGGATGGTGTGATAGACCATAGGTATGATAGACCACCAAGAATATTACCCAACCCAAAAATCATGGAGATGAAGTGTATAAGTGTCATGTTCAAGAGAGAGTTTCTACCATAATGTTTTTTATTCCTTTCCAATTTTCCCCAGTCATTGCTAACCAATACATCTTTATTTTTTAATAAGCTTGAGGACGATAAAATATGATTGATGTATAATTCCACCCTTTGGGAGAATCCATCGCTATTTGATGCTTTAACGAGTCTAGAGAAGGTGAAACTCGATCTTGTCATGATGGACAAGTCTGTCGCTATTTGATGCTTTAACGAGTCTAACGAGAGTGAAAAAATAGTCCTTTTTCATGTTTAGAGAGTTTGAAGAAAGGGACAAAAAGAAAAATCCACAAGTTCTTTTTCGTATAATAGTCCATCAAATCTAAAAAAGCGTAAAATAATACCTAAGAGAACCTCCTAGCCATGTTCGACTAGGGTTTTCCTTTTTTGTAAACATAATCTATCTTAGGTCGAAAAAGGGTTAAACTTATACTGAGTAGATTTCATTTCAATTACTTTTACAAGCTTGAAAGGACAACTGCTCGGCAAGATTTTCATGTTTTGGGAGTCTAAAAAGAGTTGAAAGAGAACTCCATGGGGGGTTCCTTTTTCGTGCTTAACAAAGCTCCAAAAAGAGATAAAAGTGTGCTTTGTGGTTAAAGTTTAATTTCACAATCATGCACCATGAACTCACTATATTCTGCTATAAACCTGCTCAAAGTACCACCAAATAGATTAACAATACATGTTTAAACAATAAAAATGGGTAAAAACCATAGTAGATTCATTAAATATGCACAAATTAATAAAAAAGACTATGAAAATAAGAAATTACAAAGTCATTTTTACCATTTCACATTTACCATTCAGATTTTAGTGCTCTAAGCCGGTTTTACCCTCAAACTTCAGTAGTTGATAGCAACAGATTATGTGGACCATTTCTCATGCCATCTGGACCAAGTAGGATATTTTAACTTCCTCTTTCTATTGGTTGCATTCTTGCTCAGTTTCATGCAAATTGTTTAGGGTTTTTAGGCTCCTAGGGTAAATATAGAATGCTCTAATACGAACACACCCTTGGATGTCGAAAAGTGTGTTGGAGAGAGGCTCAAAAGAAGTCCAATTCCTCTACAATGCTTTTTCTTCCACTCAGGACTGCATTGGGTGCATTTTAGAAACTTGCATCTTGTTTTCTACCCAAACATTTCTTTGGTTTTTTGCATGGAATGGATCCTGACTAAGCCTATGGTTTGATTTCAGACTTTGATCGGATCATAATGTCGATTACATGGAAAGAAAGAGAACATGAAGAATAGGATATGGTTTCCCTAAATGATCCTGGCACTGTGAGAGCCCTCGGTGACTGTGGATTGCTCAAGTACTTTAGATTGTCAGGGATGAGGCAACACATGGAACAATTGCAGTTCTTGATTTGTTCATGGGACCCGACACTACAAGAATTTCACATTAAGGAAAAATTACTCCCAATATTGGTTTATGAAATTTAATTTCTGATAGATTTGTCGAGAAATTTTTCCCCCATTTCCCTTGTGGGATCCATTCTTGGAGGCGAAACAGTGAAGGACTACATTTGACAATTTTTTTGGCCGGGAATTAAGCCAAGAAAATATAGAAAGATAAATATCAAAGATGTACGTGACATGTGTTAATGTTGGGCAACTAGGTCCAAACTCCATGTTTTGACGCTGAGATGAAGATGCCAACATTTTTATTATTGCTCTTTCGAAGAGGTGCAATATCGATCTAAAGATCATCTTGATCCAATGAGCAGAACATTTATTTCTAATTAATTCCACTTATGTGCAAGGTCAACTAGAATTGTAATGTAAGCTTGGAGCCCCAACAAATTTTTCACACACCCTCACTGATGGATATATATAGCTCAACGTTGGAGGTCATTTTCATCAATCACTCATCACACATTCTCTCTCTACATCTGATTGGTTCGATCATCATCTTAGAGGCTTCTCTTCACTCATACATGGTACACATGTAACAAGACTGGCCACTATGCTAGAGAATGCCCTAATAGAAGGGATTCTCCAAGGGATGATGATAAAAATAACAACCAGAGGAATGGAAATCAAAGGAAAAACATGTTCAAAGGAAAGAGGAAGGCTCCCTCTGGTCGCAATCGAAATTGGAAACCTTTCAAAAGGTCAAGAAATTCCAGGTATGAGGAATCTAATGTTGTGGATGATAAGAAAAATGAATTCATTCTTGTATCTATTCTATCTACTACATCTCCACACGATACTATGGATGTCTGGTTGATTGATAATGGTGCTTCAAGGTACCTCTCCGGGTTTAAGAAAGCACTTTGTGATTTGGTTGAGAAGGATACTAATATGAAAATTATGCTTGGAGATAATTCCACCTATCCCATGAAAGGGACTAGGACTATGACCCTCCACTTATCTCAAGGTAAATTCCTCCTCTTGCAAGATGTACTATATGTACTTGATTTGAAGAAGAACCTTGTGTCTATTTTGGGTATGGATGAAAAAGGTTCGAATGTTCATTCGTTGATGAGAAGGTACGCATTTGGAAGAAGAGTCTCAAGGAAGCTCTTACGATTGGGTTTAGAGTTGATACACTCTACCAGGTTGGAGGAAGTCCAATGGGGGCTATGACATGTGATACTATTCATGAAACTAAGCTATGGCACTGGAGGTTTGGACACCTTCATTACGAAGCCCTTCCTGAAGCAAGGAAGGTGGTGATAGGGATGCCTGAATTCAAAAATGTTCATGAAGGTGTACGTCAAGGTTGTGCCGAAGGAAAGAATTAAAGTGGACATTTCCCCTAAAGTGTCACAAATACATCTGATGTCTTGCAATTGATACATTTTGATTTGTTTGGTATGCTGCCTGTGACATCCTTGGGAGTATTCTCTTATTATATTATGTTTATAGATGAATTCTCTCACAAGACCTGGATATACTTCTTGAAGAAGAAGGATGAGGCTTTCATGTGGTTTCGTACTTTAAAAGAATTGGTGGAAAATCAAACAGGGAATAATATCAAGATTTTGAGGACCGATAATGGCACTGAATATGAGATGAACGAGTTCAATAACTTCTACAGAGAAGCTGGCATGAAGAGGGAGAACACAACCGTATATACTCTTAAGGAAAATGGCATTGCTAAAAGAAAGAAAATGACCATTGTGGAAGATGAATGTGCCATGCTATGTGACCAAGGTCTTCCAAAGTTTCTATGGGGAAAAGCTATGAACACTGCTATCTACATACAAAATTGATGCCCCCATTTCGCTCTACACTCCAAAAATCCTGAAGAGGTTTTCTCTAGTAAGAAACCTGACGTCCCTCATTTTAGAGTTTTTTGTTGTCCCATTTATTTTCATGTACTGAAATAGAAGAGGAGAAATTTGGATTCTTATGGGAAAAAATGGAATTTTTGTGGGCTACAGTGAAACTTCGAAGGCTTATAGAGTCTATGTGCCTGGTCAAACAGAAGTGGAGATTTGCCACTATTTACCTTTGATGAATATGCTTCCCTCAGGAAAGTGATAAATCTTCTGAGCTCTGAGGAAGATCATAAAGTAAGGTTTGTGAATCAAGAAGAATCGAAGGATGAGATGATGCCCGATGTTGAAGGACCGATGGACCCCATTGATCCACCTCCTTAAATGAAGAGAAGACCCTCATCACTTAGGTATAATTCGAAGATGCCGAGAGACATATGGCCCCAAGGGGGACATTCCATGAAAGCAAGAATCTGAATAGATACCAAGGGAATCTAGAAGCTATGAGTGCAATCGTACAATATGAGCCTGGATATTTTGAAGAAGCCGTAAAGTATCAATTATGGAAGGATGTTATGCATGAAGAGTACGAGTCCATTATGAAGAATGATGTCTGGGATGTAGTTTCGAGACCGGAGGAAAAAGCTATTGTCACCTTGAAATGGCTCTATAAGATCAAGCATGGATATAATGGTAGTGTTGAAAAGTTCAAGGCAAGATTCGTTGCTTGTGGCTTCTCTCGAAATGAAGGCGTAGACTATGAAGCCATATTTACACCTGTGGCCTGATATACCACCAATAATCTATCATAGCCCTTGCTACTACACAAGGATGGAATCTTAATCAGATGGCTGTGAAGACCACCTTTCTGCATGGTTCGATAAAGGAACAGGTTTCTGTGGAGCAACCTCTGGTGTTCGAAGTCCAGGATAGAGACACCCATTTATGCAGGTTTAAGAAATCCCTCTATAGGTTGAAGCAAGCCCCTAGGGCTTTGTACGAGAGAATAGATAGCTACTTGATGAATCTGGGCTTCACTCATAGTAATGTTGATCTGAAAATTTACTTCAAGGTTGATAGAGAAAGGCCTCTCATTATAGTTCTCTATGTGGACGATCTCTTCCTGATAGGTGTTGACCTTCTCATTCATCAGTGTAAGAGGGAGCTCAATTCTGGGTTCGAGATGAAGGAACTAGGACTGATTCATTACTTCCTAGGCCTAGAGGTCTGGCAGAGACCTGGAAAATTTTTCCTCTCACAAGGAAAATACATTGTGAAGCTGATAGAAAGATTTGGAATGGTGGACTGTAAGTATGTTTCGACACCGTTGGAGATAAACTTTAAGAAGTTGAGTGGAAGTGCTGCTACGCCTGTGCTATCAAACCCTACCAAGTATCATCAACTCGTAGGGGCCCTGATGTTCTTAGTGAACACCCGTCCTGATGTATGTTTTGCAGTGAAAAAATTGAGTCAACACATGGTTGATCCTCATCATATTCATTGGGTTGGTGCTAAGAATATGTTGAGATATCTTTGGGGCACGGTAAACCATGGGCTGAGATACACTGTTGGGAGTTTGAGACTCCATGGATATACTACCGATTGGACTGGAAGTGTGGTGGATCGCAAGAGTACATCTGGATGCTGCTTTACACTTGGGTATATTTCGATATCTTGTATGAGCAGGAAGCATAATTCGGTGGCTTTGAGCACCACTGAGGCCGAATAAATTATAGAGAGTATGTCAAGTTGTGAAGCAGTTTGGTTGCGAAGATCTTCAGTGAGTTGTTCGGGCATGTGCTAGATACCACTGTTATCCTTTCTGATAACCAGAGTGGGAATCATTTGTGAGAGAATCTCGTGTTCCATGATCGATCGAAGAATATTGATATCAGGTATTAATTTATTTGGGATATGGTACAGCAAGCCGCCATAAGGCTCGATCATATAGGAACTGATGAGAAAGTTGCAAATATTCTCACAAAGCCCTTGGGGTAGGTCAAGTTCCTAACCTTCTGTGAGAATCTTGGAATCGTGGAGTGAACCTATGTTGAGGGTCTTGTTGGACGATGAGCTCTAGGAGCTCCAAGGAGCTCTGGGATAACTTCTTGGAGATATAAGAAACCATATGGCTATGCTTGCCAGACCTTGTTGGTGTGCTTCTGCCCCACCATTATGATATTGAGTTGGCTCACCTCTCTTTGATCTATGCCTCGTATGAATCCTACCCATGGAGTCCCAAACTCATGGTATGTACCTCTCATCTTTGCCAATGAGGTGGGAAACGCTAGAGACCAGTAGCAAGACCAATGGATGCATCAGAGGTTGCCACACTCTCTATGTCTAGGATGGTACGTGTCCAAACACTTGATCTAGGATCAAGTCTAGTGAGGTTTCAGACCTCCAACTAACTTTGGGTCAGTTAACCCAAATTTGGGTTTATATGTGATTTATTTGAGTCCTATAAAGGTTTTGGACCTCTGAGCTGGTTTTTTCAACCAAGAGTGATGTCATTGTGACTCACCTTTTTGTTCTGAATTAAAGAAGTCAATAAAGCAAGTTATGAGGGAATGACACATGATGTTTGGATGGCACAGGTGGATGGAGTTCTCCCTAGTTGAGAGGAAGTGTTAATTTTTGGAAACTAGGTCCAAACTCCATGTTGTGATGCTCAGATGACGATGATAATATTTTTATTAGATTCCTCTTTCAGAGAGGTGTAAGATCGAGCTAAATATCATCTTTATCCGATGAGCAGAACATTTATTTTGAATTAATTCAACTTATGTGCAAGCCATAATTGTAATGTAGGCTTGGAGCCTCAACAAATGTGTCACACACCCTCACTGATGGATATATATAGGTCAAATGGAGTTCATTTTCATCGATCACTCATCACAGATTATATCGCTGAATCTGATTGGTTCGATCATCATCTTGGAGGCTTTTCTTCACTCGCACGTGGGAAAAAGAAATAGCTAGGGTTTCGGTCCATTCTAGGGTTTCCAGTGCAGAATTGACCAGCGTTGACATTCACCAACGCAGGTAAAATTGACCTAAATCCCTCCCTACACTTTGATCTCCTTAATTTGCATTTTTTGGCACAAAAACAAAGGCCGGATGTTGACTTTCACTTGGCTGCGTTGACTTTCTGTTGTTGTTGTTTTGTGTTGACCATTGATTGGACAACATTGACTTTTGTTGACTTTGGGTTGACCATTGTAGAAGCTGTCCAAGAGGGTTGTGTGACACATTCTGGTTTGCTGACCGTGAATATACTTTTTTGGTTGAAGTATCTCGTTGATCACCATAACGCACCACACCACATATATTTTGCTGATCAAGTTAAGTGTATTTTGTTGAGATTCAACAATATGATGAGCTTAGTGAAAAGATTCACCTTCACTGAGTGGGCCCGCAGGCTATTTTGCCACAAAGTCTATTTTTAGACATGTCGATCATATTCTATGAGTTGCAGGATGCTATTTGTGGATGGTTGGTCAAGTTCGAAAAATAGATGGACTTCTATTTTTAGAAATATTGGGTGGAATCTATTTTTATATTGCCAATCTAAAAATAGATATGTCGAATATTATTAGCTCTTAATACTATTTGAACTCTAAACATTATCTTATTCTCTTGGAGCACTTCAGTTAAGTTCACAGATGTGGCACAGTAGCTGAAAGAAGGAATTACACTATTCCTGAGGGTTTACTAGAGCTAATGCATGAGGACTTCAGTTAGAACTCATGTGACATAGTTTGGTGGAGTTATAGAAGTAGTTGGTGGAGTTGTATTTAGTTTAACTCAGTTAGACTTAGTTGAGCTAGTTGTATCTAGTCTAACTGATTGATACACTAGTGAGAGTGGTGTGAATTAATTAGTTAATTAATTAAATAAATAATAACTCATTAATCAACTAAAGAATACATCAGTTAACTACAGTGCATGGACATTTTCAGTGGAGACCAGTGGAGAGGTAGGTGAAAGAGAAAGTGTGACTATCAGTTGTGACTATAGTGATGCATTGATTGCATCCAACACTCAGTGGAGATGCTAATGAGGATTGCGTGAGCAAGGCTGGAGCAATTTGAACTCATTCAAAGTCATTCTTCAGCAGGGATTGTGCAGTAGATGTAGGCTAGTAGGTGGCAGAGATCGGTGCATGGATTTGCAAGATCGGGCCTGATTAGTGTGTAGAGATTGTATTAAAGTGAGAGCTTGATATGGTCAGCTTTTTATGAGGATTGTTACATGATCTCTATGAAATATATTATATATAGATATTTGGGGTTTTTAGCTTCAGGATTTCTCGTTAAACAGCTATGTTAATGTGTGTGAATTTTTATGGTTTCATGTGTGCATTGCAATTGATTTAATTTTCGCATGTGATGATCAATAGTGGAATAGATTCTGTATTGTGCATGAAGTTAAAATAGTGTGTGATTAGGATAATCTTGGATATATAACACATAAGTTATATAATTTCTACATATTTTGGCTTGTCTTCTATTTATCTATTGGTATGTTATATCATCATTTTACTTCCATGTTTATGTGATTTCTATTTGATATCAGGTATAAAGTAAAACTTGCATCAATCATAGAACATTAACAAAAGTTTACAATATGCCTTTGTGAATGCTCCTATTTACTATCACAAATCTAGCTAGCATCGTGACACTACATGTCATGAACAGATCATACATGCAGTATGTGCTTGAGTTTCTTGAGCCAACTGTGTTCAACTAGGCTGAAGCAGTACTCCTTTAGACGAAAGAAAACCTGACCAAAGTAAAAATTGGAAATACCAAGAGTTTTAGCTATGTTTCTATCTCGATCACTTTCATTTTGGAGCTGGTTCTATTGATGCAGCCACAACATGTGACACTGGGATTAGCTGGTCCTAGAGATCCACGGATATAATGGTGGATCGAGTTGGTGGCTAGACATGTTGGTCATTCATCGATCTCATTTTACACTGCATTTTTCAGTTGTATTTGAAGAAAGAATATATTCATAGAGGAGCATCCATGTGAAGGGATGGATTTCCATGGAGATCCAGATTTGATTTTACTAGTCAGTGCTCAATGGGGCGCTATAGGTAAATTTTTTGACAATGTTCTTGATTTTTTCATTTTTTTACATATTTTTGTGTTTTTTTATGTTTCCAAGACTAAACTAAAGACGTATTATGTATGCAGATGTAGGTACCGTTCGACCAGTGGTTTGTGCACATCAGGCGGGAGAACCAATAGAGAGGACTGTTGGGACAGTAGTCCAGGATTTGAATTTAGTCGAGACTCTTGCCGAGTTGCAAAAACATGTGGAGGGATTGACTCTTGAGAAATTGGATTTTAGGATCAAGGATTTACCTATGAGGCTCTAGCGACATACCACTAGTGTTCCTAGCCATTGGATGAGTTTATTGCGCATGATAAACCAAGCAGTGACCTTCTATCATGAGCATCACTAGCTCTACTTATATTATGTTATGTCTGTATACATTTGAGGTTAGATGACCAACGTGTCTTGGACACAATTTTTATAAAAAAATCGATATAAATCTATTTTACTTTTAATGTTTTTCTATGATTATGTGCAATCCTATTCAATTGTGTGATGTGAATTGAAAATATAACTACATATGTTGAAAATTTCTATTTAACACATAATTCGCCAAAGAATCTACTACAGTGTTAAATTTTTTGGAAATGTGTTGATATTGGATGTAACCAAAATGTCTTTCCAAAAGACGAACTCTAAGGAACATGCGATGAATTGATGGGTTTCTGATAGTATAAATGCTAGTAAGCTATAGTACAACAAGTTCTGATTCCAACCTGATGATGATGCATCAAATGCCAAGTGAAATGGCATCACATAGGAGTTTGATCAACCCTCTATACTCAGTGATATTATTGGTCGATCGACCAATACAAATCCCTTGGAAACTCACCAACTCGACACTTGGACCGAAGATGGCCCATGCTGCATAGGATATATTCTGAGTGCTATGAATAGCACCATTGACATATCCAACAAAAGGTTCCAAAGATTCTGACATCTGCAAAAAATTTAAAGCAAATTACTAACCACATGAAAAACTCTAAAAGAGACACTCCTACATGCACGCAATCAAATCATATAATACAGTGATTACTACGCAAAATCAGGCATATTAAAATTTAAGATACAACCCATTGCGAGGCTGAGCCAATGGAATCCCATATTAATCTACCAACTCATAGGCATCCTTAGCCAAAATGCACTTGAAAATGTAGGGGCCATTCCATAATGGAATCTTAAATTTCCCTATTCCTATCTTATCAACTTCGTGATTATAAAGCAAGACCAGGTCTCCTTCCGAGAAGGTGCGAGGCATGACATTATGGTCATATTGCGCCTTAATTTTTCTTTTATGTGCTTCGTTGTCCAATGCCCCCAAGCTGAGTGAGGGTTACATGTTATGAAGTCAATGTCCCATTTTGAAAATGGTCCAACAACAATGACAGAATGCATTGGTGCTGGCAGTAAGCGGTTTTTATGATCAAATATCTGGCAAGCATGACAACTTCTAAGTGTGATAATGCAATCAAAAAATATGGTAGGCCAGAATTAAATAGCATAGAGAATCTTCTGCACGGTAGCAAAACTAAACAGATGTCCACCATAGGCACCAGGGTGACAATCATTTAAAACTTTTTCGACCTCCTCATTAGTGAGGAACCTATGTAAAATCGTATCGACAGCACGATGATAAAGTGTATCACCTATGATTAGATAATATTTGGTGTTAGCATGAATCTTTCGTCATAAAAGATCACTTTAGCTATGCATAACTAATAGCCCTAACATCGATTATGGCTGCAAAATATCTTTAAGTTTGCTGCAAAAATCCAGATCTAAGCACAAAAGACATTAAGCAGATAGGATACAATATGGCTCCATGCATCCAATAGACAAGACAAGAACAACGTATTTAAAAGAATTTTATATTATATTAAAGAATGGGGCACCTGTGAGGAAAACAAGAAAGGTGTTTTCTAGTTCTCCTCAGTGGGATGGGTTCTTGGAAGTCCTCAGTGTTTCAGATCTAACATTCCTCTCTTTGGTTAATGTGGAAAACCCAAACAAACAAACAAAGAACTCAATGGGAGCTCACAATGCAAAAAATAGAAATGGTGACCAAGAAAAGATCCAGAGTGATCTAATGCAATGGAGGTGATTAATGAATGGGGAGAACCCTTCTATTTATAACAAAATATTGGGGTGTTCTAGAACTCGGTGTATGAATAAAATATTATTAAGCAAGTTCTAGAATCACCCTTTAGGAATATTTTATTATATTTCTTGGAGGGAAAAGGATTTTTGACTTGGGTCAATTCCTTTTTTTAGAAATAACAAACAAATAAATGATTTATTTATTATTTTAGGGAAATGATGGGAATATAATTAAATAAATAATGGTTTATTTAATTATTTAAAAATGATTTAGTCAAATTTAACTAGAAATAGTATTTAAATAGTGATTTAAATAATTTATTCTTAGGAAATAATCAAATAAATAATGATTTATTTAATTAACTTCCTTGTTTTGGGTTAAATGTGACTAGGAAATATATGCAAATGCTATTTTTCATGGTGAAAGCAATTTTAATTAGGGTAAAATTGGTCTTACATGGTGTACTTGGGTTCATCTAATGGTAATAGGTTAGATGACCAAAAAATGTTGTAACATTTGGATTGGTATTGAATACATCATTGTTGTGAGTGAGAGGTATTGGGCCAAAAATTTTGGGTCTAGAGATAGATGATGAAATCTTCATACCGCGGGTCAGGTGACTTGAACATAAATAAATACTGATCCTGAATTGATGGTTTTGTATTAGATTCAGTGCTACTCGAAGGAAGGTCACATATAAACTCAAAAAACACTAAAGACTTATTTGTCTTGGAATTGATGAATTCCAAATCAAATTGTTGCAAAATGATGATCCATTTTGAATATTTGCCCCCCAAAAATTGGCGTGAGAGAATGTATGTCATAGGGTTGCAATCTGAAATGACAATGGTCTTTCAAAGCAGCATATAATGGTGAAATATTTGTACAACTTGAATGACTACCAAAGCGGGATTATTATCATAGTGATAAGGAAAGACATTAACGCTAATAGTAAACAGAATTATTGTGCATTCTTACCTATTTTATTAGTATTAGAGTGAGAAGGAAAAAATGGAATTAATACTACCAATGATTTATGCATAAATGAGCACCCTTATTCAATCAAGCCCAAACTAGATTATCCATGAAGTTGAGTATGAATGAATGGAGTGATAAGAATTGCATTAATATAATGAAGGACTATAGGAAAACAATGTCGAAGATAAATAATATTGGGTTGGGCATGTATTAAGGAAATGATATTCATCTCATTAAATGGTAGTTCAAACCTCTAACAAGAATGATAGAGTTTGTGAAGAATGGGAGAAAATGATATACTAAAGAGTTGTATTACCTATTATGAGAAAGTATAAATTGGGCATCTATTATAAAAATTTAGAAAATCAAAAGAGTTTTGAAAAATATCAACTAGGATAGTGCATTTTCTAGAGAAGGGAGAAATCAACTTATTTACTAGTACAAGTTGAGCAATTGTTGTCACACTAGACTATCTCATGACTAGATTGTGTGTCAACTTGGGTAGTTTCTCATGGCTTCGTAACAACAAATGGTGGTGCCCTCCCAAAACTACTTCTCTTTCATCCAATAATTATCTATAGAGATGAAGTAAATGTTGGAAATCGTTTGTGGGAAATCTAACTTAAGAAACTAATGCGAAGATCACTCCCTTTATGTTTTGTTTGCTTGGATCATAGAATAAATTTTAGATACATTCTTATTCAAACACTAATTCCTTGTAGATTTTTTAAGGTGATATTTGAGAAAAGGTAAAGGTGAGGTTGGAAGTGGGACGATATATTATGCATATCATAAATCTTGCATTTTCCAATGATTAATACAAGCTAGTTTGATTAAATTTTATAAAATTATTACAAGAATGTAATAAAGATGAAATCTTATGATCAACGAGGCTCAATAATCATCTTCAAAAGATACAACTTATAACAACTTTTAATAATACCATAAAATAAAAGGAAATATAAATCAATATAGCAAATAAAAAATAAGTTATAGTATTATATTGCAATTGGATTTAGTATATAGCGGAATGTTGTTTCTAAGAAATTATGATTGGCCCCTAGTAAATAAAAGCTACCAATTAATATGTAAAACAAATTATATATATATATATATATATATATATATATGTAGATAGATAGATAGATAGGAGGGGGAGGGGTGTTTTATGGCCCTTGAGCACACTAAAGTAGTAGAGTAGTATTAATGGGGCCTTGGTTGTATAACAAACAACATTGTTGAATTTTATGCTCTACTTCAAGGGATCTAGATAGAAAATGAATATAAGGTATCTCCCTTACTGTGCTAAGGGATTATCTCCTTCATATATAACACTTGGTAAATGGATCAATTCCAAAAGATAAAGCATTGGACCTTCTCATGAAAATAATTAGGGAGATAGTGAAGGGTATGGACTCTGTGTAATTCTTACACGTACTTCAAAAATTCAAGAATAAGGCAAACACGCGTGCCAACAAAGGGTGTAACTTATAGCTAGGTGATATGGCTTTCAATGGGCAACCTAGATTCTCCCAAATTCCCTAAGTTTCAGTCATGAAACATATTAAATTAGAGTATTTCCTATGGTCACCCACCATATGGAAGAAAATGAAAATCATACAGGGGGCCTAGGCTACAGGGCCTCCCCACAAGGATTTAATCATGCAAAATGCAACATCAGATCAAATTTCATGAATGAGAGTAATTCATTGTATAGGGGATATCCCAAAGGAGACATCACTCTAGTGGCTACTTTTTAAGTTGGATGAAAGATAATTATGAATAGGGGTGGTATTCTTGCATACTTTCCATATGGGATTAATGTGTGGAGGAATCTACTACGCATCGTACATACACAAAATATATTAGGTAGGAGAATGATGTGCTCTGGAGGAAATTATGGGGATAATTCGGAAATATATGGGAAACCTCATTTTATTTATGAATAAAAAGAAATGATATGTAAATATTGTTTTTTGGGAGGCTTGCTTTGTAAGGCTTACACCTAGAAAATGCCCCTTTTTTTATTTATGTATGAAGTCTCTACAAAAATCATGATAGTTTGGATAGTTCAGGGGGATTTGATAGTAAAAATGAAAGCAAAGCATTCTACTCCTAAATGAATCTACTGCATTCTTAGAGGTTTTAATACAAATATACTCTCATTCTAATTTAGAAAGAAAAATATGGCTAAAAATATTACACAAAATTTAATTTTATATTAAATACGTTAATTTTTAAAAATAATTATTTAAAATTAAACATTTTCTATACATTTAAAATACACACACATATATGGCCACATGGAGTAGAGTAGACAATGACAGGGTGTTTTGTTAAGGCACTTCTTGGTGTAAAGTTCATGGGTTTGAAACTTTGTAGGGAAAAACCAACCATGGTAAGGATCGGTGTGGCCTAGGCCTGATGCTATCCCCGAGTGATTTTAATGGTTTAAATCTCAGCTACTCAAACCACACTTAGGATTCACCTTATTTAAGAACCAAAAAAAAAAATTACACACACATCTAGAAATTGTTAATATTATTGATAAATATTTTTATTTCTTACACTTACCTAACAAATAATAAAAAATGTATACCCATATATAAAAATTATTAACATTATTAATAAATATTTTTTATTTTATTATAAAATTATTTATATTATTTTAAATATTATCAAACATAAATTTTCAACTTTAATTTAAAAAAATCACACAATCCGAGAAGGAACTGAAGCAATCTTAAGTTACCATGGAAGAAAGTGACACTATGCATCGAAATTCGAAGTGACAGCTTCAGTTCGGGAACGAAAGAAATCACAAGTTTCTTTGAAGTCATGAGGAAGGAGAGTGAGAGTATGCATCGAAATATGAAGTGATTGCTTCAGTTCAGGAAAATTTTTAAAAGGTAGTGGTATAATTTATACCTAACTATATTAATCATTTTATTTAATAATCAAAATTTTGATTGTTATAAAAAATATATAAAGATAAACAATTTATAATTTACATTATTAAAATCAAGCCTATGGATAAGTATCCTTTCCCCAAGTGTGGTGGTGCACTTAGAACAACAGAAAGAAAGATATATGACCTTTTCCTTAAATGAATATATAAGGGAAGAAAACCTACTTGTAATATGTTCATTTTTTTCTCGCTTCCCTTCATCATTTCGTTGCTCTCAATCGAACTGAACTTGCTTGATTGGTACCTGCCATTGCAAAAAAATGATAGAAAAAATAAATAAAGGAAAATGATCTATTCATGTTAAACAACTTGAATCGATTGCATTCGTAAATACACATATAAAATCATTTCCACATGCATTAGGAAAGGAACAAATGTCTTTACTATGAAGTAGAAGGAGAAGTTACAACCAAGTGATTGATTCGATGTCAATCATTCCAACTTCAGTCCCATCCTCTTCAAACTGGCATCATCACTCCAGCAGCATAACAATATATGCACAATACCTCCAAGAGCTATGATCTCACCAGGATAACTCTACTTAATACAAATTTTTTCTCTCTTGTGCACTATGATCAGTTCTCTATTTATAAGTAGATGAAGGTAGTTTGACATAAATGAGTCAGTGAATGTATTTCCTAAACATGGATGAATAGGTTTCCTTGTTCATGGGAATAGGAAGATAAGATTTTTAATGGCTCCATGGTGTCGATATTTGAAGCTATCAGATGAGGTGAAAGTTGGAACAAATTCTAGAAGCAACTAGAGGTTGGGAATATTCTTGGAATCCAATGAAAAATTCATGCCCAGTTTACAAAAAAACCTTAAAGTGGACCTAGATCCTATGTAACATAGCATTGCATCGAAATATATGCTCTCTAAAGTAGCTACTGCAATCTAGGGGTGCACTGATGGCTTAATTCGGCACTTCAACCAACACCTAAGAAGTGAAACTTTCATGATGGAAAAAATCAATTCGATGACTTGTTTAAGTCATGTAGAAACTAATTTAGAGTATGATATACCCTAATGGATATTGATCTGTGTTTTGGGATGATGCCCAAATTGACCTTTAATAGTTTCCCCTAAAGCATGAAGTAAAAAATGATAATGTTGATTGATTTCTTTACAATGTGATGAGTAGGACTTGAAGCAGATGGTGACCTGCATCAATTACAATACATTACATCATGATATCATTTTCATCTTGGACATGGATTTATGAGGGAGGCATACCCATAATCAGTACATAAACTATCATAACATTAGAAATTCTTCTACATCGTTCAATTGATCGCTTAAGTATGAGTCTAACAATGCGAATATGTGATCTGAAGTTGAACATGGGAAGACATCATCTACTTACCATCAAATGGTGTAAGACTTTAGAAGATGCGAGAGAAATCATCATTGATGATAATGGCTCTCAAGGTATTGTAGTAGATTCTGCATGGTGTGAATAGATTTTTTCATGTCAAACACCATACAAAGTCTTTCGGTTGAAGGCCTTTGATGTAAACCTATCGTCGGAAGCGAGAAAACTGTCGTTGATGTAAGCAAGCTCCAAAGTACTGAAAGGTTGTTTCTAAGTCAACTTCTTGGATGATGAGGTGATGTCGACAGGAAGCGACTCATCGCAGGAGGGCCTAGATGTTTCCCCCATCAACGACACGAAACATGAGTAATTATTTTGGAGACAGAATGTAACTCATGAAGCAATTTCAGGGATGGCATTCATGAAATGAAGTTTTATGAGTATTTCATAGGATGAGGAATAATTGAGTGACTTCTCTTGAACATATCGGTGACACTAAATGAATTTGAAGCATTGGCCCAAAACCAAAGTGACGGATGGTGTGATACACCATAGGTATAATAGACCATCAAGAATATTACCCAACTCAAAAATCACGGAGATGAAGTGAATAAGTGTCATGTTCAAGAGCGAATTTCTACCATAACATGTTTTACCCCTTTACAATTTTCCCCAGTCATTGCTGACTAGTACCTCTTTATTTTTTAACAAGTGTGAGGAGGATAACATATTCTTGATGTATAATTCCACCCTTCATGTGAATCCATTGCTATTTGATGCTTTAATGAGTCTAGCACAGGTGAAACTCGATCTTCTCATGATGGATAATTCCTTCTCTATTTGATGCTTTAAAGATTCTAATGACAGAGAAAACTCAGTCCTTTTTCATGTTTAGAAACTTTAAAACAAGGGATGAAAAGAAAAATCCACAAGTTATTTTTCATATAATCGTCCCTTGGATCCGAAAAATCATAAAATAATACATGAGAGAACCTCCTAGCCATGTTCTACTATGGTTTTTGTAATATCCAAAAATGGGAATTGCTAGCAAGGCATGAGTGGAAAACGCATTTTCTAGGAATGGATGCTACAGGATTTGAAACCAAGACTTTGATCCCTTAGATTAATGTGTCTAAGTCCTAAATCCAATAGGAGGCTCCAAAGAAATCACTCTATGTGGGTTAAACAGGTCTCCCACACCTAGTTGTCTTGAGAAAATTCCCAATGATGGGATTACAGCACATACAAGAACATACAATGGAGTAGTAGCGTTATATGAATGCAGAAATAGTCAGAAGATCCAAATAGGAATAATATTAGATCATAGCAGCAAAAATGTATACAAATACTTGAGGAAACAATCACTCAAGTGGGGCAATGCCTCCCTTAATAGAACATATACATGATAAATAGAAAATACTACTATATGAAGGAAGCCATGGCTATATCAGCATAGTTTATAGGAGATGCTACAACATATAAAATGATAATACAATGATATGGCAATATCAGCTCAAGAAATGAGGGGGAGCAAGCTCTCAACCCCTGAAAATGACAATACAACAATCCTTAAGAGGATTGGCTAAAATATATGTACAAATGGAAAATTTGCAGAAATGTCAGAGTTGTTAGGCAGTAGCTGCAACTCAGAAAATAATTGGAGATGGCTGAAGATGATGTACAAACTGGAATAGACCTCCTCCAACAAATCTCTCGAGCGATAGGCTGATCCTAACACTGAAGATCTCACACTCCAAAATAGTGGTGCAAACCCCCACTGCAGATACTCACTGAAATAATGTAGTCCAAAGAAGGGACTATGCTGTCGATGATAAGAGATGCTTGGCCTAATGCCAAGATATGAAAATGAGCTCTAAAACCTTCCTCGCTAACCTTTTTGAGGAATAGAAGCTCCCTCCTCTGAAAGATGAGCCAAGGAATGGTGTTGTGGAACCCTTCACTGCAACACCCAGCAACACTATGTTATGCTTCAGCAGAAATAATGCAGTGACTGAAGGAAGTGGCTTTCGCCTTGAGCCAAGATGTGGAGAAATGAAATGAAAACCTTCAAGAGGCCTCTCAAGAAGGAGAGAAAATCCTAAACAGGAATCCCTCGTGCTAAACAACACTGCAACTCAGCTAAACAGTCGGAGAATGCAAATAGTCTTCCAGACCAAAATCAAATACTCAAACATGTCTCTCTATGGCTGTCTCTTACTCCTTTTATGCAACTGAATGTCTCTTTTCCATGGACCCCACACATTAGGGTTTCTTCAACAAGTGATTTTCCTCCCTCTCAAACTGTGTTGTCTTGCCAAGCAAGCCACACCCTCTTAGGCAGCGCTATTGACTTAGTCAAACTTGACCTTGTCCTCATGCATTTTCCCCTTTTCACACTAGAAGGTGAAAAATAAAGCTGCTCCATTGATCCCTCTCACACTATGAGGTATTTTATACCTACTCATGGGTCTCCTCACCCATTTTATTCATCTCCTAGATGGCATGAGAAAAATTATTGTTCAAATTAGCTTCATGCAAATTTTGGAACATTACAGTCCTCCCCTCTCAAGGATTGCTTGTCCTCAAGCAAGTGCAAGGATAGAATTGAGTTATTTCTCCTCCTCTCCCTGTAGCATCCATGTATGATGATCTCCTCCAAGTAAAGAGATGCTATATAATCAATCAAGTCCCCGCATTTCTCCTCCTCAACATGCAATTCAGCTATCAAGCTATCATCATGTAAAGGTGAAATACTCAAGAGGATAGCAAAGTGATGTCTAGAGGTCCCTTTGAGGAATGGGATCTGCAATATAATTGGAACTATCTCTCCCATATGGATCCTCCATCCCCAAGCTATTAGCGATGCAAAATGAGTCACCTCCCAACTAGATAACTCCTGAAAACTGTCCTCCACCTTTGGCTCTGGCAAAGTAGGTGGGATGAAAATATGCATAAGGTAGACAATGTAGCCTACCCCACGCTATCCATCTCTCCACTTATGATAAGTTTAGAGTGTTGGCTGATCTTGGGCTGCAATAAGGTTTCCCTCAAGTGGAAATATGAGGACTAGATCTCCAAGGATCTCTCCTCCAACACTGTAAATCATGCTGGCCCAAATATCCCCATAGATGATGAGTTGGAAATCATCATCATATGGCATCACATCCATCATATGACTCACCTCATAAGGAAATTTTTTTTTTCTCTAGTGGTCATACCATCTCCCATGCTCCCCTTAGAACATGTAGTGCAAAAAATATGGAGATCTTCTCTCCCAAAGGACACGCTCATCCAATGTGTCTCTCTCCCAAACATTCTCCTCATAAAGACAGAGACAATAGAACCATAGGGATCAAAAATGAGAATCATGCTTGCTACCATATGTAATAAATCAGAAGTACAATGGTCCCAGAAGTGAAACCAACGCAGCCTGACCCTCAAACGCAATAGAGTCTGATAAAATGAGTGGCTTCTCAACCACTTTCCTGCTGCTCCAATCTCCTCATAAGTATGGAAGAAGTAAATAATGCATAGTGTAAAGTGAGCATGTCCTCCATAGTACACCTCTTCCCCAAGTCCTCCTAGGGAATGGCCATCAAACATTCTTATGGCCTCAAGTAGACCATGAAGCCTAAAATAAAGAATGCTCCTCCTTGGAGCAACATCCTACACATATATGGTTATGGGATATATACATAAATCATATAAATAATCATGTAAACAATCAACACCTTTACCATATGTTCTGCTCATACAAAGGGAGTGGCTCATAGATGAGTCTCCTCTCATCCCCAAAGAGAAAATAGGTTGATATGCTAACTCCTTCATCTCCATATGATCCATGCATATCCTCATATGCTGATATATCTCCTCCTCAAAACCCTCCCAAGAATACCCCTCCCTGATGGTGTGGTATGCTCTCATAGAACAAGTGGGGCTGAAAAGGAATTCCTCATGAGCTGCTTGTAGCAACTTATCCTTGAGCTTGGAAGCTCCAAATAAGAAGATCCTACCATGATAGAAGATGACCCCATCTCTGATGAAATATCCCTCCTCCTGTAGTTGGCCATCCAATATCACACAAGTGAAAATATCCTTGGAATACTCCACCAACAACTGGGAGTTCCAATATGGATCTATCCTCCATAGGGACATCGTCGATGATCTCTCATGAAGAACAACTATCATATGGTCATCCTCTTCTTTGACATCTCCCATGCCAAATATGCAAGTTGGAAGGCTGCTATCCTTCCCCTGCTACTTCTGCCACAATGCAGAATCTGAAATGGAAGTGGGTAATGATGATGTTGAAAGAATGCTCCCTCTCTCCTTGAGTCTACCCAAGACTCCCATCATTGTACCAAGCTCTCCCAAGGTCCCCACTCTTCTGAAATCAACAAGTGGTGCCTCAACTAGTGAAGCATCCATCCTCCTTTGCTTATCCAGTGGTCTCCCTGGAAAAATGTCTCCATGCAATGAGACATGATCATCAAAAGGCGACTACATATATGAATGGAAAATTCTATCCATGTTCTCACTGCGCAATCCAGTCTCCCTCCTAGGTGTAACAACCTCTAGAAATGGATAGGGGTGTGTACTCCTCATCTCATGATGTTGGTTTTCCTCCCTACCTCCTCCTTTTGTCTCCATGGTTCCACACCTCCTCAACAATGGCACATGAGTTGTGCCTTGATCTCCACACATGATATCCTTGGGACTTCCTTGCAAAGATGCAAGAATCCCTCTACTTGGAGCAAGAGCTCCTCCTTCCTCTACATGAGGCACTATATAATCTCTAGATGAGACAACGTTGTTGCCCTCAATATCTACAACATGAATGGGAAACCTCCTAATGGTTGGATCCATTTTTTAAAAAGAGATCTCCATGCTTCCTTGCTCAAAGGTGTGAGATGAAAGATTTTCTTCCGGCAAGGTATGGTGCAAGTTTTCAGCTTCCTCCATGGTTTTCTGAAGTGGAATTACGTTTTCATGCAAGGGTTTTGTTTGAGTACCCTTTTTTATCTCCACCATGTGTGTCTCATGAATCCTCCTACAAAATTTTGTCACTAAGGCCCTAGTGAAACTTGCATAAGATACAGTGTTTAAATTTTTCAAAGAAAAGGATTCAAAGATCCACCATGCATAGGCCTTACCTCTCATATGTAGCACTGCAACTCTGATGGCTTCATCTTCAGGAATTTGGTGCTGCTTCAAGAAGGTATCTAACTCTTCCACCCAAGCTTTGGCTAAACATGTAGGTGAACCCTCAAAGGTAGATAGAAGAAATCTATCCTGCTGCTCTCTTCCCTTCACCTTGATCTTGCAAAACTCTGAAAAACTGAGATGATCTTAGAATCTCTGAGTTTGAGACTCATACTCCTTCAGGAAATCACTAATATTCCCCCCCCCCTAGTGGACTCTTCTCCTCTTTCCATATCTCTTCTGGTAATCCTGAGCATGTGACTGTGTTGTGTGTTAGAGTGTGTGGCTGCTTTCTCACACTTCTCATATGACAAGCTAGAGTCTTTAGATTCAAACTCTTGTGGAGATTATTCATACATCTCCCTCCTTATCTTCTTGAAATATTCATGAATATCATGTACAGATTTAGGAAGAAGCTTTGTGAGCTTATCCCCTTTTTCTCCTCCAAAAGATGGAGAATTTTTCCTGCTCATCTCTCTGTCTCCTTCTTGATGAGAATAGGAAGTGCAAGGGCCTTCCTCTTCTATTTTCTTATCCTCCTTGGGGAGGTTCTTCATGGATCTTAAATATGATGAGATAAAACCCATCCTCTTCAATATTATGATCTCTCTGGCTGAGACTCACAGGCTGAGCCAAGAAAGTTGCTTTGATACAACTGTAATATCCCAAAATGGGAACTGCTAGCAAGGCATGACTAGAAAACGCATTTTCTAGGAATGGCTACTACAAGATTTGAAACCAAGACCTGGATCCCTTATATAAATGTGTCTAAGTCCTAAATCCAAGAGGAGGCTCCAAATAAATCACTCTAGGTGGGTTAAACAGGTATCCCACACCTATTTGTCCTGAGAGAATGCCCAATGATGGGACTGCAACACATACAAGAACATACAATGGAGTACAAGCACTATATGAATGTAGAAATAGTCAGAAGATCCAAATAGCCATCATATTATATCATAGCGGCAACAATGTATAAAAATACTTGAGGAAACAATCACTCAAGTGGGGCAATGCCTCCCTTAATAGAACATATACATGATAAATGGAAAATACTGCTACATGAAGGAAGCCATGGCTATATCAACACAATTTATAGGAGACACTGCAACATATAAAATGATAATACAATTATATGGAAATATCAGCTCAAAAAATGTGGGTGAGCAAGCTCTAAACCCCTGAAAATGACAATACAACAGTCCTTAAGAGGATTGGCTGAAATATATGTACAAATGGAGAATCTACAGAAATGTCGGAGTTGATGGGCAGCAGCTACAACTCAGAAAATAACTGGAGATGGCTGAAGATGATGCACAAAATGAAATAGACCTCCTCCAATATATCTCTCAAGTGATAGGCTGATCCTTACACTGAAGATCTCACCCTCCAAAATAGTGGTGCAAACCCCCACTGCAGATACTCACTGAAATAATGCAGTCTAGAGAAGGGACTGTGCTGTCGATGATGGGAGATGCTTGGCCTGATGCCAAGATATGAAAATCAGCTCTGAAACCTTCCTCACTAACCTTTCCTAGGAATAGAAGCTCCCTCCTCTGAAATATGAGCCAAGGAATGGTGTTGTGGAACCCTCCACTGCAACACCCAACAACACTACATTATACTTCAGCAGAAATAACGAAGTGACTGAAGGAAGTGGCTTTGGCCTTGAGCCAAGATGTGGAGAAATGAAGTGAAATCCTTCATGAGGCTGCTCAAGAAGGAGAGGAAATCCTAAACAGGAATCTCTCGTGCTAAAAAACACCGCAACTCAGCTAAAAAATCAGAGAATGCAAATAGTCTTCCAGACCAAAATCAAATACTCAAACATGTCTCTCTATGGCTGCGTCTTCCTCCTTTTATGCAAGTGAATTTCTCTTTGCCTTGGACCCCACACATTAGGGTTTCTTCCACAAGTGATCTTCCTCCCTCTCAAATTGCAATGTCTTCCCAAGCAAGCCACACCCTCTTAGGTAGCGCTATTGAATTGGTCAAACTTGACCTTTTCCTCATGTATTTGCCCCTTTTCACACCGAAAGGTGAAAAATAAAGCTACTCCATTGATCCCTTTCACACTATGAGGGATTTTAAGCCTACTCATGGGTCTCCTCACCCATTTTATTCATCTCCTAGATGGCATGAGCAAAACTAATGTTCAAATTAGCTTCATGCTAATTTTGGAACATTACAGTTTTCCTTTTTCATGAACATAATCTATCTCAGTCTGGAAAATGGTTAAAATTATACTGAGTAGATTTCGTTTCAATTCCTTTTACGAGCTCAAAAGGACAATTTATCACCAAAATTTTCATGTTTTGGGAGTCCGAAAAGAGCTAAAAGAGAACTCCATGGGTGTGCCTTTTTCGTGTTTAAAAAAGCTTGAAAAAGAGATAAAAGTGTGCTTTGTGGTCAAAATTGCATTTCATGATCATGCACGATGAACTTACTATATTCAGTTGTAAAGCTGCTCAAAGAAATAGCAAATGGATTAAAATACCTGTTTAAATAGTAAAAATGGGTAAAACCCATAGTTAATTCATTAAATATGCATAAATTAATAAAAAATACTATTAAAATGAGAAATTACCAATTCATTGTTATCATTTCACATTTACCATTCAGATTTTAGTGCTCTCAGCCAGTTTTACCATCGAACTTTAGCAGCTTATTGCAAGATATTTTGTGGACCACTTCTCGCGCCATCTGGACCAGGTAGGAGACCATACCTTCCTCTTTCTATTGGTTTCATTCTTTTCAGTTTCATGCAATTTTTTTACAGTTTTGGGGCTCCTAGTAAATATAGAATTCCCTAGGACCAGTGCACCCTTGGATGTCAAAAAGTGAATTGCAGAGAGGCTGGAAAGAAGGCCATATCCTATGCAATGCTCAGTCTTCTAGTCAAGGGTGCCTTGGCCACATTTCAAAAACTTGCATCTTGTTTTTTGCCAAACATTTCTCCATTTTTTTGCATGGAATGGATCCTAACTAAGCCTATTATTTGATTTTAGACTTTGATCAGATCAAAATTTCAATTGCATGGCGAGAAAGAGAACATGAATAATATGGTATGGTTTCCCTAAATGATCCTAGCACTGTGAGAGCCCTCAGAGACTATGGGTTTCTCAAGTACTTTAGATAGTTAGGGATGAGGCAACACATGGAACTATTGCAGTTCTTGATCCATTCATAGGACCTGAAACTATAATAATTTCACATTGGGGACAAAGTGATCCCAATATTGGTTGCTGACATTTACTTTCTGATAGGATTGTGGAGATGTGGTGCCCCCATTTCCCTTGCAGGATTCATTCATGGAGTTGAAAAATTAAAGGACTACATTTGACAATTTTTTCATCTAGGAGCTGAGCTTAGAAAATATGGAAAGGTAAATATCAATTATGTACATGATATGTCTTTGGGAATGCTCCTATTTACTATTGGAAAGCTAGATGGCAGTGTCACACTACATGTCGCGAATATATCATACATGCAGTATGCGCTTGAGTGTCTCGAGTCAAACATGTTCAACTAGGTTGAAGCAGTACTCCCTCAGATGAAAGAACAATTGAGCAAAGTAAAAAGTGGAAAGACCAAGAATTTCAGTTATGGTTCAATATTGAACACTTTCTCTTTGGAGAGAGTTTTGTTAATGCAGCCACAACATGTGACACAGGTATTAGCTCATCCTAGAGATCCACAAATGCAATGGTGGGTCGAGCTGATGGCTAGATATGTTGGTCAGTAATCGATCTCATTTTCCACTGCATTCTTTAGTTGGTTTTGAAGCCAGAATATATTCATAGAGGAGCATCCATATGCAGGGATGGATTTCCATGGAGAACCATATTTTATTTTACCAGTCGGTGCTCAATGGGGTGTTATAGGTAAAATGTTTGACCGTGTTTTTGATTTCAGGTTTTTTACATATTTTTATGTTTTTTGATCTTTCCAAGACTAAACTAATGATTTTTAATGTATGCAGATGTATGTACTATTTGGCCAGTGGTTTGTGCACAACAAGAAAGAGAACCAACAGAGAGGACTGTTGGGAGAGCACTCCCTCAGAATTTGGATTTAAGTGATACTCTTGCTAAGTTGCAATAGAATGTGGAGGGATTGACTCTTGGGATACTGAATGTCTGGATCGAGGAGCTACCTATGAGGCTGCAACACCATACCATTTTTTTGCCTAGCCATTGAATGGGGCTATTGGGCATGATAGCCCAAGCAGTGACGTGCTATCATGAGAATAATGTCTAGTTAGATTATGCTATGTTTGTATACATTTGAGGTCAGATGACCAACATTTCTTGGACACAATTTTTGAAAAAACACAATATAAATCTATTTTACTTTCATTGTTTTTCTATGATTACGTGCAATCTTATTCAATTGAGTGATGTGAATTGAAAACATATCTTTACATATGTTGAAAATGACTATTTAACACATTATTCACCAAATAATCAACTAAAGTGTTAAAGTTTCTGGAAATGTTTTGATATTGATATAATCAAAATGTCTTTCTAAAAGATGAACTCTAAGGAACATGCGATGAATTACTAGATTTTGGATAGTATAAACACTAGTAAGCTATAATGCGACAACTTGTGAGTCCAGCCTGATGATGATGCGATGAATGCCATGTGAAATGGCATCAAAGAGGAGTTCGATCAACCCGCTATACTCAACGATATTGTTAGTCGATCGACCAATACAAATCCCTTGGAAACTCACTAACTCGCCACTTGGAGCAAAGATGGCCCATGCTGAAACGATAGATGATGAGTACTATGACTAGCACCATCGACATATCCAACAAATGGTTCTAAAGATTCTAACATCTGCAAAAAATGCAAAGTGGATTACTAACCACATGAAAAAATCTAAAAGACACACTGCTACACACATGCAATCAAAGCATATAATAAATTGTTTACTATGCAAAATTAGGCATAGTAATGTTTAAGATACAACCCATAGCGAGGCTAAGACAATGGAATCCCATCATAATCTACCAACTCGTATGCACCCTTAGCCAGAATGCACTTGACAATGTAGGGGCCATGCCACAATGGATAAAATTTCCCTGTTCCTATCTTATCAACTTCCTGATCATAAAGCAAGAGTAGGTCTCCTTCCAAGAAGGTGCGAGGCTTGACATTGCAGTCATATTGCACCTTAATTCATATCTTATGTGCTTCGTTGGTAAATTCGGCTTTACGACGCATTTCATCTAGATGGAAGAGATCTATAAGATAGGCCTCTTTGTCAGAAGTGTTAGGTAGCATGTAAATTGCGAGTTTCAACAATGGTATTTCGCATTAGATCGGTAAGATAGATTCTAGACCGTAAACTAGCTGAATGGGAGTAAATATGGTTTTTTTTCTCACCGAGGTTTGATATGCCCTCAAAGTCAAGTTGAAGATCAAATGCCAATTTCATTTATGAACCCCAATCATGAACTAAAGCATACACTTAAGAATCTCGTTGATAGCTTCAACTTGTCCATTAGCTTGATTATAATAAGAGGTAGAAATATCATGTGAGAGTCCTAACTTGGAAGTCAACTCGTCCATCATGTGATTGCAAAAATTGTTTCCATGATAATAATGACTATGGCTTGTGGCACACCAAATCTTGTAACCACATGGTTAAAAAAGAATAATGCAAATGTATGTCCCATGTTGTTGAATATAGGCATCGGTTTGACCCACTTGGTAAAATAGTCGACGACAACAATAATATACCCTTGCCCCCCCGGCCGAGCGGGGGTTACATTTCATGAAGTCAATGCTCCATTTTCAAAATGTTCCAACACCGTTGACATGATGTATTAGTTCTGGTGGAAAGCGGGTTTTACAATCAAATATCTGGCAAGCATGACAACTTCTAACCTCGATAATGTAGTCATGAAATATGGTAGGCTAGAAGTAACCATCATGGAGAATATTCTGTGTGGAAGAAAAACTAGAAAAATGTACACCATAAGCACTAGCACGGCAATCATTTAAAACTTTCTTGGCCTCCTCATCAGTGAATCACCTACGTAAAATTGGATTGACACCATGATGATAAAGTGTATCGCTGAAGATTAGATAATATTTGGCTTGGTATTGAATACGTCGTTGTTGCAAGCAAGAGGTATTGGGCCGAAAATTTTGGGTCTAGAGATAGATGATGAAATATCCATGCCATGGGTCAGATGACTCAATCAGAAACAAAGACTCGTCTGAAATTCATGGTTCTGTAGTAGATTCAGTGCTACTCGAAGGAAGGTCATAGATAAGATCAAAAAACACCAAATACTTCTTTGACTTGGATTTAATGAATTCCAAATCAAATTATTGAAAAATTACAATCCATTTTGAATTATTTTCCCCCAATGTTTGACATGAAAAAATGTATTTCATAGGGTTGCAATCCGAAATAAGAATGGTATTTCAGAGCAAGATATAATGGAGAAATATTTGTACAATTTGAACGGCTATCAAAGCGAGCTTCTCAATGTATGTGTACTTAACTTCCATATCAATGAGATTACATCTAAAATAATAAATCGAATGTTCAATCCCATCTTCTTCTTGGACTAAAACTATAGCGATGGTTGTATTTGCAGTGCTGAGATACAAGAAATAATCACTATGATAATTTTGGAGATAGATTAATGATGCTCAGATCAGGGTATCTTTAAGAACACCAAAGGAATCTTGCGCAACCTCATCCCAATCGAAGGGAATCCCCTTTTTCAAGAGTCTAGTAAATCCTTTAGCCATTTTGACATAGTTAGGAATGCACCTCCTTAGAAAGTCAGGTGGTGGAGCTAAGTCAGATGAAATCAAAGTCGAAGTGGTAGGTTGATCTGTATCCTGACTATTCAATGATGATAGTGGATTACTGTAATATTTACTTTGAGTAGACACCAAAACATAAGTTTTGGGCTTAGTGGAAAATAGCATTAGCACTTGCAAACAAGAAGTAGGATCCGTAGCAACCATATGTGTTTCCGAGTTCGGAAAACGATTTGTCAACATTGTAGATGTGGCAGAAGTCTTAAGAGGCTTTGAGACTTTTGAGTGGTGAGGACAATCTCACATAAAATTATCCTCATTACATATCAAGCAACGGTAACTAGGTTTTCGAAAAGAACCAGATGGGTTAGATGATTTTTCCTGCGGGGGTGGATTTGATTTCTTCTTATCTTTACCCTTCTTCTAATTTCCTAGTTTCTTGTCACTTTTTCCTTTGGAATATAACATGACATGGATTTTAGAAGAAGATGCAAGATCATATGCAATAGGGTTTTGATTTGAAACAGAAAGTGTATAAACAGATGGGTGACTTGTTGTCAGAGTTCTAGAAGAACCAATCACACCATCGCTAACATGAATGTCCTTACTAGATGGAGAAGGAGGAACAATAAAATTTGGTCACGGTGCATTTGGAATATTTTCATAGAGCATGCCAAACTAAGTATAAATCAAATCTAGATAATGGCCATGAGAAATACTTGCTCTTCAGTGACAACACTGCCTTTGGCCACATCCTCGGTGATAGATGGCAGCAAGGACTTAATAAAACACTCAGCTAAGAGTTGATCAGGAAAAAATGTTTTAACCATTCGATGATGACGATGTCACTCATGTATATGATCTAATATATGAGTAGCACTGGTTTGTTTAAATATGGTTAAAAGTTTCGTTCTAGTTTCATATCTGATGGGTAACTAGAAGTGGGTTAAGAATGTAGTGGCTAAGGTTGTAAAGTTATCACAAGAATCTCGTGGTAATTCAATGTACCACTTCGCAGCGAGACCAGTAAGTGTTCGTTGGAAAAGACGTAATCTAACAAAATCATCATTTAAGGAATTTGATGAACACCATAAATGATAAATCATGACATGCGTAGATGGGTCTTCTACAAAATTTCCATTTAATTTTGGAATGTTATATGGTAATTTATGAGGAATCACCGCCCACCAAGGTAAATAATTAATGGGATCATTCGTGAGCCGATTTAAGTCAGGTAAGTCTAATTTTGTAACAAATGGAAACTGCCAATTTAGGTCACGTTGAGCATAACTGGGATAATATGGAATTGCCTGGGAAATAGACCATTGTGTAATAATAAATGAATTTTTTTGTTGGTAACCCAGATAGGGGTAGGATTTTTGACTAGGACCTAGATAAGCTTGAAACTATTGGAATGGTTGATGTGGCTGTCATGGAATATGAAAAAAAAAATCATGTTAGGATAATTTGGACCCGGTTGTGAATAAAAAGGACCTGTACAAGCCTGTGTCAAAGGTAAAATAGAATGCGGTTGTGAAATTCCCGATACCGATGGCCGTTGGATACCAACCTAGGAAGATGGAGTCTGTAGTCCTGAAACTTGAGGGTCAGGGTTTAAAGGACCTAATTGAGAAGACTTAGAAACAACCATAGAAGTAATAACATGCATAGTAGGTACATATGCAACAGTTTGAACTGATTGATATTGATACACAACCGTTTGCGGCTGAACATGCAAAGTAGGTTTCCATTGACAAATAGACATTCCATCATATGATTGACCTAAAAAAAACGTACTATTTCCATATGGCCTAAACATCTGTGGCCCCATAGCATATGGAGTATAAGGATATTGCACATGTTTACTTTCATATGATGGGTATTCGACAGATACTGGATAAGATGGACAGTAATTGGATGGACCAACCTGATATTGAGTTGATGATGTCAATAAAGGATCAGGTCATTTAGTACTCATAAGAGATGAACCAAATAGAATTCCAAATGATGAGATGGGAAAATTCCATGGACTAGAAGAGACACCAGATTAGGCTCCATTTAAAGCCTGGTAACCCAGTGGAACAGGAATACCACCATAAAGATGAGACTCGGGTGTTGTAGAAAACACCGAAGATGAAGAAACAATAGATGTTGTCGCAACTGTAACAAATGGTACAGTCTGGGATGTTTTCTCTACCATGGTTAAATAACCCAAAAAATAATCTAAATAATCTACAAGAACTAGAGAGTGAACAGGATCAACAGGATTAAAGTAGGTCAAACAAGGAAAACACAAATAAAAATGAATCCCCGACCCGAAATGAGTGGGAAATGAAGGGGTTGTATCTTCCTGAAGTTCTTCCTCTATTGAAATCAAACTAGGTGGAAGTACTTCACCATCAGGCCTGCGATAAATTTTAGGCAGTAAACTCTAGGGTAAAGAGGAGGAGTAAATGGTTACGGATGATTGAGGATAATATGGTTGCACGGGAACAACTTATTTTTGTTAAACTTCAGGATCAAGAAGTTATGGTAAAAGAACAATGGGTTCAGAATTAACTTCCAGTTGAACAAGCTCGGGTTCTGGATTTAACATTTCACTGGATTGATTTTTAGTGTCCTTAGGTATTTGTGAGGGTTCCATCTCGACAGTAGCAGATAAATCGGGATTAGTTGAAATGACTGGAGACTTGACACTCAAAGGATTAGATGTCTCTGGTATATCATATTATGTAGCACCAAAGGTTCTAGAGGTACCGGACTCGGTAGGATGAGCACGCCTTCATCTACTAGGTGTAGCTTCTAGCGGTAAAGGTGGTTTATTCCCTATCCTACGTGAATGACAGGGAAAGGGTTGATATTCTTCCACGATTGCTAATTGATTTTAATACAAAAAAAAACAATAAGAGGGTAATGCTAGGCAAAAGGTTTACCAAGTAACTGTGAACGGAAATATATTTCCCCAGTAAACCAAGGACTTATGTATGTGCAAAAAATATCCTTGAAAGTTGCGTTTGGTGTATCATATTGTATAAGGTGGCCGACTTAGTTACCGATGGGTGGTAAGCAACCTAAATTTTTCCTCCCAAATATACTCGATGGTACGTGGAGGCCCAATCCATATTAACGCTGTCTAATGCGATAGTGCACAGTGAGAGCATCCCCATATGCTTTTCGTATTAGAATACTGCCCGATATACCCGAAAGTATGTGGATGTTGGCTCGAGGTGTCTTGACCAAGGCTCGATAAGCAAGGTTTGCCAACAAACCCCTATACTGATGGCCCTTTCAGCAGTGACCTGATTTCGTAGGTCAAAGTCTCACCCGAAGTAGTATGGGTGGGTGTTGGAACCAGGCTTCTGCACCCTGAGAAAGGATGGGTAAAGCAAGCAGAGTAGCGCTAGATCTTGTATTCCCCAATTACCCTACCCTACATAGAGTTAATTAACTATATATTTGCATCCACGTGCACCAGATCTATTGAATCAATAACGCAACAATACATAAACAGAACATAACACATCGAGATCCAAGAACACAGTACACAGATCTTTTTGTAGCTTAAGGATAGAGAACGCATAACACAGTAATTACCAGCAATTCATATAACAATACTCACACATTCAGTTCTCTAACAATATTTCACATTCATTCATTCATCAATTATTCCTTACAATTCCAATTCCATTCCCAACCTGCGCACACAGCAGCAGGGTCTGCACACAGCTGGACTAGGATCTCCGCGCACACAGACAGCAGGAGTTTTTTCCCCAAAACCCAAACAGATAGCTTAAACAAAAGATCTCATCAATAGCTCATCATATCCTATCCTTTACAATACAAAATGCATCCCTATTTATAACAATCTAGCCTCAACTTTCCTACTGTCCACAACCCATGGTTTTCGGACCCCTAGTTTACCCTTTGTCCCATTACAATGCATTCAGGGCTTTGACCGACCCCAAAACCCCTGCGCTAGACCAAATATAATCAAAAGTAATCAAAATGGACTAGTTTCGCAGCTTGTTAGGAGACCCCGTTCCAACAGTCCCCCAACACAATCTTGTGACTCGTCCTGAGTCACTGTAGCGGTGCGTCTTCAATATATGTGCGCAAGGCAGCCAGGATGCAAAGGAGTGGTGGAAGCACTTCCTTACTCTAGGCCGCAGTGTGTTGCGCAATGTTGACCAGCGTCAAAGAGGCAGGCCCATTTGTATCTGTAGCAACCCATTCTAACAGCTGATGGAGGTGTGCGATGGTGGACTGAGCATTGTGTACAAGCTGGAGTGCTATGTCATACCATGGTTTCAACCATTTTTGAACAACCTGCATGGAGTGGCAAAGGTTCTAAATATTTCCATGGTGGTTAGGTGTTGTGCGAGGGTAGGGGAAGGTGTGGAGGCTCGGACTTGATCCAGAACAGCTTCTGCCTGCTATAATTCCTGTTGGACCTACTGAAGCATGGAATGGTTTTGTACTGCCATCCAGATATGCATAGTTGTTTCGACCAATGCCAGCTACTCTCGAACAATCCACATTGCCTCAGTGACCATGGCAATCCGTTGGGCTCGTATTTCTAGAGATATGTCATACTTTTGTCACCTGTCTCGGTCTCGGTGTCGAACCTCTCACAAAACTCTGGAGGATAGTCCTTGTAGCTTTGTACTAGATAGTTGCGCTAAGTCTAGTTGAACATCCCCAGTAGTTAGGTTGAGGGAGTTAACTATGGTATCGCGAGGGAGTGAACATACATTGCTTCTGGTGGGCGGTGCTCGGAAGCAGTGGAGGAGTTGAAGCACGTTTTGGCATCTCGGCGTTCCTTCTGAGTGCAGTTCACAGACAATTCTTTCTGTCGGAAGCCCGTGCTCACTCTTATAACTACACTCAGCATTCCCAGGTCCTCTTAATAGTTCCTTCGGCGGGTTAGGGTCCATCTTTTTAGCATAGAGACGAGCGTCACAAAAAATATCGATGAACACAAAAACCCAGAACGCAGATAGCCAGATCCTGTTGAAGGGTGAATAAATGGCCTTGTGCGAAGTGTACCAGCCATCCGCGCCCCACCCGAAGCTATTTAATGGTGAAGTAGCTTGTGCATGGCATGTACCTTCGATCCATCAGATCGTTCTTACCATAAATGGCTGTATTAATGATTGGCCGCCTGTTTTTCGTACTTCCAAGGGTCTGTTCTTATTAATTCGAGATGTGCTGACGGTCATTCTTCGTGCCTGGGGTCATGTCCATGGAATGTCAGACCATGGATGACACTTGTATGCCATCCGCATACCTTGAATGAGGGTCGACGTGATGTGTATCTACAATTTGGTCATTAGTCTTTTTGAGGCCTTTACTTCACTTGTGGGCAAGACAACCCTGTGTGAGAAGGTTGCATCCCACATCTTTATGTTATTTATTACTTGAGATGTTTGTAGATTCTCTTGGATATTCATGGTTGTAGACAGGTCTGTAATCTAACTCATGCTTAGGTTAGTGGCACCCTGGTAAGTCTACTCGGGCAAGGTTCAATCACATCCTTGAGCATCGCACGTCAGTAGGTTCCCATGTAGGTTGACTGACCTCAGAGCCCATCTGGCCACTGGAGTTCCTATGTGCAAGATCACCCTACTCCAATACTTCCCTTTATTAAAGAATACCGATCCTTGCGTAGGTGTTGTGCATATTGTTAGCGGTAGTGCCTCTGGCCTATGTTCCATGGGAATCTTAGTTTCAGCAAGCTATTGATTATTAGTTGTGTCCTCCTAGCAGAGTGAGGTTCTTCCTGTGGTTGAGATGCAACAAAAATTCTTGATGGTCTGAAGGCTGAGAAGCACCGAGACCTCATGCAACCATCCTTGCAAATTTTCCAGCTCCTCATCAGAGTTGGAAAAACACTCACTTTCCTTTTCCCAGCAAAGCATACCTTCATCTGTGGGGTTAACTCGATCTTCATCCTGTGTAGTTATCTTATAAATGTGATCTAATTCCTCCTTCTCATAGGCTAGCTCTGTATATCGTGCACCCTCGGCTGGATATAGCAGTACTATGACATGCATACCTTTGTTTTCAAACACCATGCTACGTTTCTTGAAGTTGATGACACCCCCCATGTCTATTGCCTAGTCCAGCACGAGGAGCGCAGGGTAGGAGTTTGCATCTTCAACTATTTCTATTACTTCAAAATCAACTAGGACTCTTACCCCTGAAATGTCAACCACGACTTTTGTTATCCTACCCAAAGGGATGATTTTATGTTGATTTTACATTCATAGCTGGATAGTGGACCATTCCAATTTAGGCTCTCCCATTCGTTTCCATGTCTTCTTTGGTAATACATTCGCATTCGACCATAAATCTAAGATAACCTGATCCATCTCGTAGTCACCGATCTGTGCAGTTAATCACATCTCCTTTGTGGTGCGTTTCTTATAGCTGTATAGTTTGTGTACATCCTTGGTCTCAGGGATCAAACTGGGTCGAGTTGCGCAGGTATTCAGTAATGCTAGGATATTTCCTACAGCCTGCAGATTCCTTAGCAACTTCAAACATGCCTTCAAGAAGTGCTCAATTCCCTCTTCTATCTGAGGCTGCGTGGGCGCTGCCAATGGAGCTTGTTATTTGAAAGGAACTTCTTCCCAAGAGGCAAGCCCTTCCTCCACTCCCTAGGTGACGAGCCCACTACGTGTCATGAATTTTGCACTTGGATCCACCATCCTTAGCTCAGTCTTAACTCTCTGTACATTCTGCGTAGGGGTGGGCTGCTTGTCCTGCATCTTGGCTATTAATATTGGGCAGTCTTCTACCTCATGGTCCAGATATCTACAATATTTTCATGATGTCCTGGTGGGATTCAGGCATTCTCTGGAAAAGTGCCCTATTTCTCCACAGTTATAGCAGACTAGCTACCCACGTCCTCACCCTGTGCTTCCTCCCCGACCTCCTCTTCCTCGGGCCGGTGATCCTCCAAAGTGCGTAGAAAATCTTGGCGATGTAGGGTCTGTTTGTACCCTATATAAGTTCCCACGTTCCATAATTAAGTCATAAGTATGGAAGTTCTTCTCATCGTGTCCCACTGATTGGTAGAATCGACACGATTGTTGCTTTAGTTCTGGGACATACACACCTAACATAGGGTAATGGTTCGTATCATGCAGTCCTGCTACCCGATAATCATCACACCATAGTGCAGGTCTGCTTGAACCTGCTCACAATAGGACAAGTTCCCTACTTGTCCCTGGACGTATCGGACTAGGTCCTCGTGCTTGCATGTAATCCGTCAGCAAGGGGCATTGATCCTTCATATGGCCAGACACTCGACATCGTATGCACCAGAGATCTGCTCAGGCGTCCTTTCCTCACTCTTTTCGTAGGTTCTATATCTCCATATGCATAGCCCCAAGTTGTTCATGGATTTTTTGTACTCCCGCTGACGGATCCTCTCAGGGAGCTGCCTCTAGTTTCATAGTGAATTCCACATCCTTCTCCTGCGATTCAAAGGTCTAATGACTCAAAGGTAACAACATAGCGATGAACCATTCTGTATGCTGTCTATCGTCATATTTGAATCCTCCTTCCCTAATTTCTTTCTTCAGTCACTGATCAACCTCCCATATTGACTTAGACGCACCTTTTTTGAAGTCCTTTATTTCTACTACCAGCTGGGAATAAGATTTCGGCTTCCTGAACTGGTGCTTCAAAGCGTCCTTGATATCATGAATAGATGCACCCCCATTCTAGGCAATATACTGCATATACTAGTCGAGGGCCCTATCCTCGAAGGCCAATGATAGCTACGCCCTTTTTACCGTATCACTTGCCACATTCTGCGCAGTCCATATAGATTCTGCAACAAACCAAAACCAGTCCATGTCCTCATATCCTACCCCCTTGAAGGTTGGTAGTTTCAAATGCACATCTATATCACTGTCTAGGGATAGCGGTAGAGGTGAATTCTGATCTTTGCATGCCCTAGGTGGCGATGTAACTGGTTCCTGCACTGGACTGTAGGTGGATCTCCCTCCGTTAAGGTTGTTTTGATAGTATTTACCACTGCGTGTCATGCTCCCGTCTAGATCCAAGGTCATTCAGTCAGTATGGCTACATAGAATGCTCTCTTTGCACAATAACTTCTTGATCAGCAATGGTAACGTCCTCAGAAACTTGCCTCATAATCCTTTGAAGAATCATTGCTCGGCCTCAGAGTATGATACAAACTGATCAATGTAAAATTCCATCACAAATCCTCCCAGCACACTATCCACCCAGTGATCTACCATGCGTGTGATAGTATTATTAGTTTTTCCTGTTGTTCAAGTAGCTGTGGGGTCCACTGAGTGACTCGATCGTCCTTCCAGCACTTCTAGAATTCCACAAGCCTGGCTAGCCACTTGTTACACCATTTTTTTTTCATCTAATCCATTGGTATTAGATGGACCCAAGTACGTCAAGTAAGACTGATTTTACCCCAAGTAAAATCACATTCACTATGAAAAATAACTTAGTAAATCACCTTTATTAAGTTATTTATGGTCTAATCAGGAAACCCCATGAGGAAATATTAAATAAATCTATATATATATTTTTTTTCCTCATGGAATAATTAATTAAACAATAGTTTGATTAATATTCTTGGTTATATTTAACCCAAAACAAGGAAATTAATTACATAAATCATTATTTATCTTATTATTTCTTAAAGAATAGTTATTTAAACCTTATTAAATAATATTCTTTGTTAAATATAACTAAAACACCCATAAATAATTAAATAAACCATTATTTATTTGATTATTACTTAACTATACCCTTTAAATGATAAATAAATCATTTATTTATTTATTATTTACAAATAAGAGGATTTGACTCATGTCAAATTCCTTATCCCTCCAACAAATATAATAAAATATTCCATAAAAGTTGGATCTTGATTTGGTTAATAATATTTTAACTATGCACCAATATCTAGACTAACCAAATACTTTGTTATAAATAGAAGGGTTTTCCCATTCATTTGTCACCTTTTGTTGCCTAAAGATCACTCTGGATCTCAACACTTGGTCTGGCTATTGATCCATTATCACAGCCATACTTTTCCATTATTGTTAGCTGTTTATTTTCTATTTTGCAGGCCTATATACTGTCATTTGTAGGTTTATTTACAACTCTGCAAAAAAAAAAAATCTTTTCTCTACAAATGTCTGGGTTTAAAAATTAAAATTTACACACTTTTACACACACACCCTAAGTGAAAAAGGGTTTGGTTAACACCACCAAGAAAAGACTCTAAAACATTGAAATCATTTGATCCTGCACCTCTTTTCCCTTGCTTTGACATTGTAATCACTTGATTCTACACCTCCCTACCCTTGTTGGTCTCTTTTTCCTTGGTTCCCTATGTTTTTCATCATTGGTAAACCTCCCATGGGCTCTGATTTTCCTCAGGAGAAGGCTAGCACCCCGTGCACATCTTCCCCTCTTGGAAGCATGTATTCAGGGTACAACATGCCTCCTCTCTTTGCCCAATCCCCTGTATACCACACTATTACCCAACCTTTGCCGTCTAGTACCCCCGATGACCAGATCCTCATGATGAAATCCAATCAACCTTCAACCATAGACATCAATCTTCAGACTTGGTCCTGTTAGTACAACAAGCCTCCCACTGCGTCTATCCCCAAGCCACCTCCTTTGGTCTCTACAGAGCCTCTTTCGACACCTAATGGCCCCTTGAAGATCCCTCAGCCTAGGGTGGAAGTTCATACCAAGATCCCTAAGGGTCCACTACGCCAAAATGCTGCTTCTGGAAAAGCCTTCCATTCATATAGCATAGTCTATGATTTTGCACAATCCCCTACTACCATTTCAATGCTGGAACTCCTCCAGTCATGCCCTTCACAACGAAAAGCTCTTCTGTCTGCCATGGGAGTTGTAGACCCTTCTGATGATCAATTGATTGTCTTTGATGTTGATCGGTCAGAACCTCCTCCTCTCCCTGCTTCCATCGCTTTCCAAATCCCAGTCAAGATCTGGAACGCCAACGTTTCTCGGTGTATTATTGATGAGGGGGCATCCACCTGTGTGATGTCTGCTTCAGTTTGGAAACAACTCGGATATCCTGATTTGGCCCCTTCCATGATCACTCTTCGAGCATGGGATGACCACGCCTCCAAGCCCATTGGCTTATTCCGCATTTGTCCTATCACTCTTACGGGCAAGACGGTTTGCGTTGATGTAGAAGTCATAGATGCTCCCTTGGATTACAACATTATTTTGGGTCGTAGCTACACTTATGCGATGTCAGTTGTCCCTTCTGTGGTTCACCACAAGATGTCCTTCCACTATAATGGAAAGATAGCCACCATTGACCAGTTGAGATATCACAAGCCAAAGGCTTAGACCTCCCCTGAGTCCACTATCTCTTCGGTGGCCAAAAAGAAAACCGTCGACCCTTTGACCAGTGTCTCACCTGGCATATACAAGGACTCCTCCTTGCTTGGTACTTTCCCTGGTCTTCCACCTCCTCTCTCTGATCCCAGCTCATCGAATGTTTTCATGATGCAATCATCTCGGGCTTCTCTCAAGAGGCTCGCCTCGGCTAGTCAGCATCACCCTCGCCCTCCGTAGCTATCTCCTAGCCCTTCGATGCAGCCTCCTGGACCTCCTCATCTTGGCCCTTCAACTGGTACTCATGAGCCTTTTATCCTCCTGGGTCGGTTCCTTCAGGCATTAACCATTTAGGATCCATCCCACCTGGCCATTACCCCTCCGGTCAGATACTTTTCCTAGTCCCTCCACTAGGCATCTATATAGCACCTATCATGGCCACCCTCTCTCTGCCTAACTTGACCATTGGGCTCCTAGTTTGGTACCTTGATCCTCCAACCGCCACCCCACCAGGTCAACCTAAACCTTATCTTTGTTTGACCCCGGTTCAACCAGTCCCCCGGACTTCTCCCGTTGTCACAGTGTCTCAACCACCTCAACAGGAACCGCCTCCTATTGCGACCGCTTCAGGTAAGAAGGGAAAAGCTCGAAAAAGTGCCTCAAAGGACAAAGTGGCCCCAACTAACCCTGCACCTCCTCTACCTCCAAAGCCTTGCACTTTGTGTGATGTCATCAGTCATGCCACCCATACTTGTCCCCAATTTCCCTGCATCAAGCCCATGGTATGTCACGTTCCCTGAGTCGACGGTCCCCGAAACCTCTGCTTCGTCATCGAATGTTACCAAGAACAACAAGACTATTCAGAACAAACACCCTTGTGATTTGTGTGGTCTCCATGGCCATTACTCTCATCGTTGTCCCCGCCTGATGCATTACCATGCCTCTTTATAGGTAGTTAGGCAATATGAGATTGAACAAAACCAGTCCACTTCTCCCGTACTTGCACAATATGTTGCAGGCCAGACCGAGGATTTACCCACTCCTATTGAAATTCCCCCCCCTGATGTCGACATGATGGAGCATGCGGCCACCATCCTCTACCTCTCATCATCCTTGAGACCCTCGACAGAAGTTCCCTCTTAATCCTCTCTTGTTGTTTCGCTTGACCTCCTTTCAATGATCACCCCAGGCTCAACATCAGTAGATCCTTCATCTGCTTGTTATTACGCCATCCCCCATGACGATGTGCATGTGAGCCTTTATTCTCATGATGAGTCAGGTAGCCTTGCCGCGTCAGGTGGTCTCCCTTCCTTCTGTCCTTCCACCCCCTATTGTGATGATCACATCATGGAAGCCATGTCCACCCCTGACTTCATCTTTCTCGCCTATAAAAGGGATGCCATCATCCACACCCTTGGTGACTTATATAGCCTGAGCTCAAGCTACGCCTCTAGTAGCTCCCACACTCCCCCTCATCGGCAACATGTGGGAAGTAGACATCCTACCTAGATCACTCCCTTCCGCAGAGTGCATTCAATTTCTACTATGCGCTCAGGTTGCCAGAATTGTTCTTTATCCTCACATTTTTTGTCTTGTGGCACCTTTCAAAGATACCCCCCGTCAACACCTTATATTGGTTTTGTCGATGGTGCAAGTCGCTACTCCCAGAATTTAGCCTTGGCAGGTTGGGTCATTTTTACCCCCTTGCATGCGCTTGTTCTTTCGAACGGTGTATGCATTGGTACTGCTACCAATAATCAGGCCGAATATGATGCAGTACGAGGTTTATTTGCCGATGCCCTTTCACATCGCATCCTCCACCTTCATGTTCATTTAGATTCCCTACTTCTTGTCATGCAATTGAATGATATTTGTCGTGTGCATAATCCTATCCTTTTCAGAAGATATTTATGAGTGAAGCTTTTGATGCGTGAATTTGAAATCATTACTTTCAGTCATGTACCTAGAGCACAAAATCACTATGTATATAGCATTGCAAACTATATTCTGGATTGGAATTTAACACACACATTTAAAACAAGACAATAACATTAAAATATAAAAACGATGCATATCCATAGTATGTGTCATATAAAATGTTTTGGAGTTCATCAACTCTGATACATATGACATGCCCATAGCATGTTACAAAAAACTCAAAACTGGGGGCATCACCTGCCCCTACACACTAATCACTATCTGGAGGATCCTAAGCCAATGGCTCTGCCCCCGCAGCTCGTAGATCACGCATGCCCTGTCCGGCCATCGCCATGCACTGTATGACCTGTCGCCATTCCCAGGGTAAACCAAAACACGGCTCTATGTATTGGTTATCCAAGTCCTTCCAACCACGCTCTGAAACACCGGTCAGAAGCCTCTCACATCTATGATGTATGTCCTCCAGGAGGGCTGCTGCATCTTCATTTTGTTGCATCCTCACTCCACTGGGCCCTGCGGCCCCTTATGCTGCAGGTTGTCCCATATATCTAGTTGGTTTTATGGGTGTTGTATCTGCATGCCAAAAGAGAAAGAATCAATACTACATACAATATTATAGACCTTTTTACATGCACATAAAATATTAGCAATTTTTCACTTACCATCGGGTCCCCATATCCAGCCAGGCGGCAGTGGAAAATCTAGATCCCCACAATAACTCATCCCACTATAGGGATAGTCGTCTATATACAATGGAATCTGATCCCAATGAGAAAAGAAATCAGGATGGAACACCCATCCAACTGCTCCACCTCCTCCTCTGCACAGTATTCGCCACCACTGGCACATCTTAGGCTCTCTCGGGCCCCCATCTTGGAGCTGTATGCGAGGTCAAAGTGTCAGAATCTTCTCAAAGAAGAACGAGCACAAAACTGTACCATATGCATAGTCGTGGTTCACTTTCCATTTACATAGCGAAAACTGTCATTTCAATGATGAAAGCATCATCTGGGCCCACTCATAGTAGGTCCCACTCAAGACACTCTCCACAAGCATCATTTTCCCCCCTGTGATGTGATGGAGTGCCTGGTTGCCTAGGATCCGCAGCACCGTTGCGGCCACAGGATGGGTCTCTAACCTCTCCAAATCCCTGATGGGTATCTGAGTCCCCTTGACTTGGACGCCTAGCCAACAATGTCGCTCTACAAACTCTATAATATTCTGCCCACACGGTAATACTGGCTTAGTACTCCCTACCATCCCAAGTGGTGGGAGACCAGTCAGGAAATATATATCCTGGACTGTCAACTCGATCCGGTGCCCCTGCGCTATCAAGACCTCATGGTCTGGGTCCCAGTAGCTGACAATTCGGGCCAATAAGGGCTCCCCAGCTCTCATCAAAGGGTTCTCCACAAACTTCAGAACCCCAAACCTGGCCAAAGCACTGCGGAGACCTTGATCCTCCTGGATCTCCGACTGCAATGCGCCTAGGCCTCTCTCTCTCCAGTTGATCTGTAACTCTGCCATACTTGCACCAAACCATCATATTTATTAGTATACAGATAGGAAAGAATGTTTCTCATCAAAAAACTCTAGTGCTCAGACAAAAAACAACACTGAAACACCCCTCCCGGAGAGGTCATACTTTTCAGGCCCAAACCTGGGACAGGTTGCATTTATCTGGCCAAAACCTACTACCCAGGTTGCAGTTTTTGCCCCAAAAACTGCGACCCGGCCGTGAGGAGGAGTAGAGGGCTTTTACTGAGCATTAGGGACCTAATCTGAACTTTTAATCCACTAAAAAGAAAGAGTAGGGTTAGGCCTCTTACCTACAACTAGCAGCTCCTGATTCTAATGGTCGGTTTGTCCGCTACGATCACTGCAAGATTTAGGGCCTTCTATCCTCTCCACATTCACCACAACTCCACATACAAATGAATGAATTTGGAGGGAAAATGCCTTATTAAAAGAGAAACCCCTATTTCTTCTTTCATTCGTTGCGACCCAACCGTAGCTTTGTTTACCAAACCGTCTACACCGTTGGAAAGCTCTCATTGAGCCCTCAAATGGGTATCTGTTAGTTTTTAGTGATTTGATACTTCACCGGGACACATTTTTCCCAGGGAGCATCACTTCACCCTTCCTCAAAATCTAATTTCTTCACTTGCAACACTCGTACTGGGGGCACCATGTTGCCTCCATACTTTTCCACGCTCGTGTTGACTTTCTTCATGAGTTACCATCTTGTACTCATGCGTTTAGGGTCCCCATTGGACCCTTTTCATGTGTGGCAGCTCCATCAAGTCACCCTTTGTTAGAGCATCCGAGTTGAGTCATCATTTCTTTCATGGAGTCTATCCCGAGTCCCTTCACACCTCGCCATAGTCCTCCATCCTTTATCGCTTGGTCCCTCTCTCGTGTCGCACTTCATGGCCTTCAGTCCCATTGTCCCCTATCCCTCATGATATTGTGTCAGTCGCTACTAGGTTATCCATGCCATTTATGCTGTAATAAGGGAAGTCGTCCGTTTGCTACCCATTTCCCCCCCCCCCCCCCCCATTTCATCATCATCATTGGTGTCAGTCTGTCAGTCACTCTACTATTTTCTCTCGTGCCTTAGTTGAGGATCATTTATTTCCTCACCTATGGCGGGCCTTCTTCTGTCGACAACAGCTCATTCATTCCAAAAGATAGGTCTAGAGGGAGGTGTACCTTGGTTCCATCTTCCACTCGTGTTCGGCGCCTCGGATCAGGCAAAGGGACTTCTTATTTCCCTTTGACTTTATTGTTTCTCAGCTCCAGCTCCTTTCAGCGTGATCGAGATCTGTATACTTGATGGTTCTGTGATGCATCAGTTGAAATCGATGATTGCCGAGTGTGTGTGAGATGTCTCAACCCTCATGAGCGGGTGGCCCTACAGGTGACCCCCCACACACTCGGATGACCTCTTCATCACAAATTTTGATGCAACTCCATACATTTGATGATGTCGGCTCCAGCTGCTTGTAGCGCCTTTGTGTTTGCTTGTATCAGTTATATTTTTAGAGCCCCTTCTTGTGTTCAGGGGCATCTGGGTTGCATTTATATCTCATGTACTCATATATTACTGTACAAATCCTGGCTATTATCCCAGGCACAATATGTATGTGGGATCCATTATCATGTAATTTCTCTGGCTCATGTTTATGCTAGAATATTCTACATTATACCGTCCTGTGGTTTTCCCGCGGTCCTATTGTTTGTACTATTGCCTTGGTGGGCATAGGTATGCCTCCCCCGCCACCTATAGTAGGTACTTACTCACCAAATAGACTTGTCGCACCTGCAAGTCACCTCCTTAGGGTTTAGTTCTTTTAACACTTCGGTCTACCTTACGCTCCTCTCTCTTTGACTGCCCGTTTGTTGTCTAGTAATTGAGTTCTTACAACGTACATCGGTCATATGATAAGCTCCTAATACTCGCATGCTGGGGGACAACTGTTACACCTTTTTTTGGTCATCTAATCCATTGGTATTAAATGGACCCAAGTACATCAAGTAAGACCGATTTTACCCCAAGTAAAACTACATTCACTATGAAAAATAACTTAGTAAATCACCTTTATTAAGTTATTTATGGTCTAAACAGGAAACCCCACGAGGAGATATTAAATAAACCTATATTTGTATGTTTTTCCTCATGGAATAATTAATTAAACAACAGTTTGATCAATATTCCTGGTTATATTTAACCCAAAACAAGGAAATTAATTAGATAAATCATTATTTATCTTATTATTTCCTAAATAATAGTTATTTAAACCTCATTAAATAATATTCTTTGTTAAATATAACTAAAACACCCATAAATAATTAAATAAATCATTATTTATTTGATTATTACTTAACCATACCCTTAAAATGATAAATAAATTATTTATTTATTTATTATTACCTAATCACATCCTTAAAATGATAAATAAATTATTTATTTATTTATTATTTACAAATAAGGGGATTTGACTCAAGTCAAATTCCTTTTCCCTCCAACAAATATAATAAAATATTCCATAAAATTTCAATCTTTATTTGGTTAATAATATTTTAATTATGCACAAATATCTAGAGTAACCCAATATTTTTTTATAAATAAAATGGTTTTCCCATTCATTTGTCACCTTTTGTTGCCTAAAGATCACTCTGGATCTCAACACTTGGTCTAGCTATTGATCCATTATCATAGCCATACTTTTCCATTTGTGTCTAGGTTTTCTACACCATCACGAGAGAGAAGTTATAAATCTAAAGTGATGAGGACTCACAAGAACCCATCCGATTGAGGAGGACAGGGAACACCCTCTTGTGTTTTCCTCCCAGGTGCCATTAATAAAATTATTCATTGGATATATTCTTGTCTTGTCTATTGGATCTATGGAGTAAATCTTATTTTTCTACTGTTTAATGTCTTCTAATGCATATATCTAGATTTTTGCAGCATTTGTCTTAATCATCTAACTGTAGATCTAAAGATATTAGCAGTCATTTCTGCTGTTACGGATATAAGTTATGTGTAGCTAAGTGGTATTTTTTTGTACACTTCGAATAAAGATTCATACTAACACCACTCCTGGAGTTCAATCGCAAAAGTTACAAAGAATATTTCGTAGCTTTCAGTAAGAATGTACCTATTTTTCCACCTTTCCGCCTGTTGAGCCCCAAAGATGTCCTTTCCTTTCACCAAATTTCACTTCATTCCATTTGTCCTTTATCATTTTTAGGCTTAAAAGATCAATAGGAATGATTAAAGTCATTTTTAGAATGCATGCAATGACTGAATTACTATACTTTTTTGGTTTTGTTGTCGTAGTGATTTTTACTAGACTTATCTACAAAATGCAGCCATTCTGTAGCTAGTCGCATATTCCGCAGCCATATTTATGTTCACACAGGTTATAGGTGTCACTTAAAGGAAAAATTCATATGGTTGAATTCTAGAACTCTCCTACATCATTTCTTGCCCTCTACGAAGTCTGAGAAAAAATCTGTAAGTAGTTATGCACGTGGAGGAAGCCAAAACTAAGAAGTAGACTTCTACAAGGACAAGGACTCTACAGATGTCTTCAGCAAAGTACAAGTCCTCAACAAGAGTTCTAATTCGATTTTGATTGAAAAGACACCTATGCCTATTTCTACTCAATGACAGTTATGTATTTTTCTTATAAGAATAACTCGGGGAACCAAGAGATAGTTAGCTAGTTGATGCTTTGTTGTTAGTTCTCAAGACTTTGATACTCTGTTTCTGAGAATTTTTCCTTTAATGAAAGAAGTACAACTTTGATACATGATCTGAAGCAATTTTAAGAAGTTAAGTATTCGTGTGCCAATCTGGTGGTAGAGGCCCCCTACTGTCTGAAAGGCTTTGTGCATATTTTCTAGATAAGTGACTTTAGCTCTATTTTGTTTTAGGCAGTTTTTCTGAGCATCATCTTTTATGTTTATTTACATCGAATATTTCAGTCAATCTTGTTCTTATGAACTGTTCCATTAAATCAATAACATGTGAATGAGATAGAGCTGTAATATTCCGTAGGTTAATTGCATTTTAGTTCAGTTCTGATTCATTGTATTTCAAGTTTTATTAGTTAATTTCATTCTAGTCCTATTAAATTAGACTCAAGACCCTCATTATTTTACAAGCTTCTCTTTTTCTTAATCTTTTCTAACATATCATTACCAAATGAACAAGAATTAGTTACATTATTTTGAGTTCTTGACTGTTCTGCAATTTTTCATAATTTTGCAAACAACCTTTTTCCAAAGTTATTCCAAGAGATCTCTAACCCTTGAATGAGGCTTAATAGTAACATTTTGAGTTGCAGAATGGGTTAATTTTACTATCATCAGTTATTTTAGCATAGGGTTCCTTACTATGTTGCAGATAATCTTTTCTCAAAATGTTCCAACAAATTTCTAACCATGGATGAGATTTTCTCTGTGATATTGTAAGTTGTTGTTTATTAAAGAGAACCTCATTACATCAAACTTATCATTTTTCTTAAGATGTTCCAACATACCTCTAATGAAATGAATTGGACTAAGTTTAATGTTATGAGTTACTTTTCTTGTCAAGCTTTACAATCTGTGGAATAGCATTTTTTGTTCTTAGGTGCCATACATAGTTTAGAGTAGATTTTTGTTCTGTTTTAGTGTGATCGGTAACTTCTCTTTGCCAACAATTTAGTTCTTTTCCTCTTAGCATAAAAACAAAAAACCAAAAACACTAGAAAAACACTAAACACAACGAACTAGGAAGAAGATACCTAGGCACATATAGTGCACTTCACTTCAACAGTTTACAAGCCCTGGTTGACAATTTATGACATCAATTTAGGAACACTAAGTTGAGTAGACACCACCATTAATTTTTCACTTTGGTTTTCTTTTACTGCGAGATCCTGGATCTATCTTTCGAACCAATCTTCGATCTCTCTTCTCTCAGGTTTCCAGTATACTCTTGTCATTACCTGATTCCTCTCTCATACTTCTTCCGGTCTTGGCAACGGAACCATTTGTTGGCTCGAGGGGTCCTGACCCAGGTTCAGTAGGCAAGGTTTGCCAACAAATCCCTATACTACTAGCCCTTTCGACAGTGACCTGCTTTCGCAGGTCAAAGTCTCACCCGAAGTATTATGGGTGGGTGCTAGAACTAGGTTTCTGTACCTTGAGAAAGGGTGGGTAAAGCAAGTAGAGTAGCACTAGATCTTGTAATCCCTGATTACCCTACCCTACACAGATTTAATTAACTATCTATTTGCATCCACATGCACCGGATCTATTGAATCATTAATGAAGCAATACATAAACAGAACATAACATATCGAGATCCAAGAACACAGTACACATATCTTTTCGTAGCTTAAGGACAAAAAATGCATAACACAATAATTACCAGCAATTCATATAACAGTACTCACATGTTCAGTTCTCTAACAATCTTTCACAATCATTCATTCATCAATTCTTCCTTACAATTCCAATTCCCTTCCCAACCTGCGCACACAGCAGCAAGGTCCGCACATAGCTGGACTAGAATCTGCGCGCACACAGCCAACAGGATTCCATTCCCCAAAACCCAAACAGATAGCTTAAACAAAAGATCGCATCAATAGCTCATCATATCCTATCCTTTACAATACAAAATGCATCCCTATTTATGACAATCTAGCCTCGACTTTCCTATGGTTCGAAACCCATGGTTTTCGGACCCCTAGTTTACCCTTTGTCCCATTACAATGCGTTTGGGGCTTTGACCCACCCCAAAACCCCTGCGATAGACTAAATATAATAAAAAATAATTAAAATGGACCAGTTTCGTAGCTTGTTAGGAGACCCCATTCCAACAGTGGACAAGCTCCGATATACTTACATACGTGGAATGAGGTATCACACTTAGAATGTATAGCAAAAAATTAATGACAGCTTCTATGTTTAACGACGCCAGAACATGTCTCTAGCCTAGACCTCTAAATGTTATCGTTGATGTTACAATTCTTCCTTAGATAAGTTTAGATAAATTTTATATTGATCTTGCTTATTAGTTTTTATTTCAAGTTCACCACGAGATGTATTGAACATTCCTAGAATGAAATTAAAATGATAAGCATTCGTTTTGATTTGATTTTCGACAATAAAAAACTAGCTACAAGGGATAGAGCAATCAGATTGTATGTAATCAACAATGAGCACATCTAAATGAAATTTCCCTAAACTGTTCCTATGCAACACTCACAATCCCTATATGCAAATGCATGTTTTTCTTTTCAATTTCTTTTAAGTTTAGCGAAATGAAAAAGAGACTATAATGCACAAAAAATCACTCAAAAATTTAAAGAGAAACAAAGACTGAAACGACAATTCCTCTTGCCAAAAATAATGAATTTATCAAATATAAAATTAACTTTGGAACTATTCGACAATGACAAAGAAAAAAAAAAGAAACATTGATTAAATAAATATCCAAAGTGGGTCAAGAACAATAGAGGAAATTTTCTCCCTATAGGAAATAAATCACTTAAAACTTTAGCAAGAAAGACACTGAAATGAATTTCAAAAGACAAAATATGATAGATTTTGGTTGGTCATAGGGGAAACACACCCCTGAGTGGGAGACAATGTGTTGCAAAGCACTATCCCTAATCCAAAAATGCTATGCAGAGCACTGTGTCAAGACCAAGAGTTTGTTGGTGCCATAGGACTCTCTAAAAATGCAATCAAACACACTACTTTTGCTAAAACACATTCAAATGACTCAAAATAAGTAGTTAAAGTCTGCTAGAGGTTGATGGATAAGGATAAAACCACCAGGGATGATATATCGATCCATAGTATGGTCGTTAGTTTGTTTTACGGAAATCAAACCTATGGATAAGTATGCTCTCCCTAAGTGTGGTGGTGTACTTAGAACAACAAAAAGAAAGACATCTGACATTTTCCTTAAAATTAATAGATAAGAGAATAAAACCTACTTGTAATATGTTTGATTTTCCTCGCCTCCCTTCGTCATTCCGTCGTTCTCACTTGAACTGAACTCACTTGATTGGTACCTATAATGGAAAACAGATGATAGAAAACACATAAAGGCAAATTATCTATTCATGTTAAACAAATTTAATTGATTTCATTTGTAAATACACATATAACATCATTGACACATGCATTTGGAAAGGAACAAATTTCTTTATTATGATGTAGAAGGAGAAGTTACAACTAGTTGATCGATTCGATGTCACTCACACTAGCTTCAGTCCCATCCTCATCACACCAACATCATCACTCGAGCAACATAACAATACATGCACAATACCTCCAAGATTTGTGATCTCACCATCATAACTCTACTTAATAAAAAAAATTTCTCTCTTGTGCACTATGATTAGTGTTCTATTTAAAAGTAGATTAAGCTAGTTTGACATAAATGAATCATTGAATGGACTTCCTAAAAATGGATGAAGAGGTTTCTATGTTCCTGGGAATATGAGGATAAGATTTTTAATGGCTCCATGGTGTCCATATTTGAAGCTATCAGATGAGGTGAAAGCTAGAACAACTTCTAGAAGCCACTAGAGGTTGGGAATATTCCTAGAATCCAATGAACAATTCGCTCCCAGTTGACCAACACACTGTAAAGTGGGTCTAGATCCTCTGCAACACAACCTTGCATGGGAGTAGATGCTCTGCAAAGCAGTTACTGTAGTCTAGGGGTGTGTTTATGGATCAATGGGGCACTTCAACATGCATCTAAACAATGAAACTTTAATGAAGGAAAAAAATCAATGGGATGACTTGTTTAGGACATGTAGCAACTAATTTAGAGTATGATAGACCATATTGGATATAGATCTCTATTTTGGGATGATGTAGAAATTGACTTGTAATAGATGCCCCATAAAGCATGAAGTAAAAAATGATAATGCTGATTGATTGCTTTATGATGTGATGAGTAGAATCTGAAACAAACACTGACCTACATCAATTACAATACATTAAATTATGATATATTTTTCATCTTAGACATGAATTGCTAAGGGAGGCATACCCATACTCAACACATAAACTATCATAACATCAGAAAGTCATATATATATATATATATAGACCCACGATAGGATGACCATCTGTTTAATGACCATCATACAGATGATTTGGTATTACTCCTCAAATCGTAGCACGTATGTGTTAAACTAGATCTAGGGTCTTCTATCTCATTCACTTGGTCGCTTAAGTACGATTCTAACCATGCGAATATGTGATCTGAAGTCAAACATGGGAAGACATCGTCTGACTACCAGCCAATGATGTAAGTCGTTAACAGACGCGATAGAAACCATCGTTGATGATAATGGCTCTCAAGGTACTGCAGTAAATTTTGCATGGTGTGAATAGATGTTTTCATCTCGAAAACCATACAAAGTCTTTTAGTTGAAGGCCTTTAATGTAAAAATCTTACTGGAAACGAGAAACTTGACGTTGATGTAAGCAAGCTGCAAGGTACTAAAAGGTTCTTTCTAAGTCAACTTCCTGGATGATGAGTTGTTGTCAACAGGAAGCGACTTATCGCAAGAGGGCCTTATGTTTCCCCCATCAACGACACAAAATGAGGGTAATTATTTTGGAGAAATAATGTAACTGATGAAGCAATGTGAGGGATGGAGTTCATGAAATGAAGGTTTATGAGTATTGCAAAGGATGAGGAATAACTGAGTGACTTATCTTGAACATATCGACGACAATGAATGAATTGGTAGCATTGACCCAAAACTGAAGTGATGGATGGTGTGATAGACCATAGGTATGATAGACCACCAAGTAGATTACCCAACCCAAAAATCACAGAGATGGATTGGATAAGTGTCATGTTCAAGAGTGACTTGTTACCATAAAGTGTTTTATCCCTTTCTAATTTTTCCCAGTCATTGCTGACCAATACCTCTTTATTTTTTAACATGATTGAGCAGGATAACATGTTCTCGATGTATAATTCCACCATTCTGGTGAATCCATCACTATTTGATGCTTTAACGAGCCTTTTGAAGGTGAAACTCGATCTTTTCATGATGGGAAATTCCATCTATATTTGATGCTTTAACGAGTTTAACGATAGTGAAAACTCAGTCCTTTTCCATGTTTAGAGAGTTTGAAAAAAGGGACCAAAAGAAAACCACAAGTTATTTTTCGTATAATAGCCCCTCAGATCCAAAATATTGTAAAGTAATACCTGAGGGAACCTCCTAGCCATGTTTGACTAGGTTTTTCCTTTTTCGTAAACAGAATCTATGTCAGTCCAGAAAAGGGTTAAAGTTACACTGAGTAGATGTCATTTCAATTCCTTTTACAAGCTCGAAAGAAAAAGTTCTCAGAAATATTTTCATGTTTTGGGAGTCTGAATAGAGTTGAAAGAGAACTCCGGGGGGGTTCCTTTTTCATGTTTAACAAAGCTCGAAAAAGAGATAAAAGTGTGCTTTGTGGTCAAAATTTCATTTCATGATCATGCACAACAAACTCATTGTATTCAGCTATGAACCTTCTCAAAGAAACACCAAATGGATTAACAATACATGTTTAAATAGTAAAAAATTTTAAAAGCCATATTTAATTCATTAAATACGCAAAAATTAATCAAAAAGACTATGAAAATAAGAAATTACCGTGTCGTTTTTATCATTTCACATTTTCCATTCAGATTTTAGTGCTGTGAGCCATATTTACCCTCAAACGTCAGCAGCTGATTGCGAAAAATTCTGTGGACCATTTCTCATGCCTTCCAAACCAGGTAGTTGATCTTACCATCTCCTTTATATTGGTTACATTCTTGTTCAGTTTCATGCAAATGTTTTAGGGTTTTGGGGCTCCTATGGGTAAATATAGAATGACCTAGGAGGAAATCACCCTTGGATGTTGAAAAGTGTGTTGTAGAGAGGCTGAAAAGAAGGTCAGTTGCTCTGCAATGCTATGTCTTCCACTCACGAGTGTGTTGGGCACATTTCAGAAACTTGCATTTTGTTTTCTGCCAAAAATTTCTCTAGTTTTTTGCAAGAAATGAAACCTAACTATGCGTATGGTTTGATTTCAAAATTTGGTCGGATCAGAATGTCGATTACATGGTGAGAAAGATAACACGAATAATAGGATATGGTTTCCCTAAATTATCCTAACATTGTGAGATCCCTCAGAGACTGTGGGTTTATCAAGTACTTTAGATTGTCAAGGATGAGGCAACACATGGAACTATTGCATTTATTGATCCATTCATGGGACTCGACAATAAGGTCATTTCACATTGGGGACAAATTTCTCCCAATATTGGTTGATGAAATTTACCTTATGACAGGTTTGTTGAGACGTGGTACCCCCATTTCACTTGCAGGATCCATTCGTGGAGGTGAAATAGTCAAGGACTAAATCTGACAGTTTTGTCAGCTAGGAACTGAGCCTAGCAAATATGGAAAGATAAATATTAAAGATGTACCTAATATGCCTTTGTGAATGCTCCTATTTACTATCGCAAAGCTAGCTGGAAACATGACACTACATGTCGGGAACAGATCATACATGCAGTATGTGCTTGAGTGTCTCGAGCCAACGTGTTCAACTCAGCTGAAGCAGTACTCCTTCAGATGAAAGAATAACTGACCAAAGTAAAAAGTGGAAAGACCAATAATTTCAGATCCACGGATGGAGAGATGGGTCGAGATGATGGCTACATATGTTGGTCAGTCATCAATCTTGTTTTCCACTGAATTCTTCAGTTGGCTTCAAAGACAAAATATATTTATAGAGGAGAATCCATATGCTGGGATGGATTTCCGGGGAGATCCAGATTTGATTTTACAAGTCAGTGCTAAATGGGGTGTTATATGTAAAATGTTTAACCATGTTTTTTATTTTTGGGTTTTTTACATATTTTTGTGCTTTTTAATGTTTCCTTGACTAAACTAAAGATGTTTTATGTATGCAGATGTATGTATCGTTCAAATAGTGGCTCGTGCACAGCAAGCGGGAGAACTAGCATAGAGGACTGTTGGGAGAGCAGTCCTTCAGGATTTGGATTTAGTCGAGACTCTTGCTGAGTTGCAGCAGAATGTGGAGGGATTAACTCTTTGGATACCGGATGTCCAGATGAAGGAGTTACCTATGAGGTTGCAACACCATACCAATGGTGTGCCTAGCCATTGGATGAGGCTATTGTGCATGATAGACAAAGAAATGACCTGCTATCATGAGCATCACTAGGTCTACTTAGATTATGATATGTATGTAGACATTTTAGGTCAAATGACCAACGTGTCTTGGACACAATATTTGTAAAAAAATTGATATAAATCTATTTTACTTTAAGTGTTTTTCTATGATTATGTGCAATCCTATTCAATTGTGTGATGTGAATTGAAAATATATCTTTACAGATGTTGCAAATGTTTATTTAACATATGATTCACCAAAGAATGAACTAAAGTGTTAAAGTTTATGGAAATGTGTTGATATTGTATGTAATCAAAATGTCTTTCCAAAAGATGAACTTTAAGGAACATGCGATGAATTGCTGGATTTGAGATAGTATAAACACTAGTAAGCTATAGTACGACAAGTTGTGAGTCCAGCCTAATGATGATGAGATGAATGCCAAGTGAAATTTCATCAAAGAGGAGTTCGATCAACCCGCTATACTCAGCGATATTGTTGGTCAATTGACCAATAAAAATCCCTTGGAAACTCACTAATTCATCACTTGGAATGAAGATGGCCCATGCTGCAATTGATAGATTCTGACTACTATGGCTAGCACCATCGACATATCCAAAAAATGGTCTTGAAGATTCTTACATCTACAAAAAATGCAAAGAATATTACTAACCACATGAAAAACTCTAAAAAACACACTACTACACACATGCAATCAAAGCATATAATAAAGTGTTTACTATGCAAAATCAGGCATAGTAACTTTTAAGATACAACCCATTGCGAGGCTGCACCAACAGAATCCCATCATAATCTACCAACACGTAGCACCCTTAGCCATAATGCGCTTTAGAAAGTAGGGTCCATGCCATAATGGATCAAATTTCCTTGTTCCTATCTTATCAACTTCCTGATCATAAAGCAATACCATGTCTCCTTCTGAGAATGTGTGAGGCTTGACATTGTAGTCATATTGCACCTTAATTTGTCTCTTATGTGCTTCTTCGGCCAGTGCAGCTTGACAACATGTGGATGAGATCTAAAGGATATGCCTCTTCGTCAGAAGTGTCAGGTAGTAGGTCAATTAGGAGTTTCAACAATGGTATTTCCAATTGGATTAGTAAGATAGATTCCAGACCATAAACCAACTCAAAGGGAGTAAACCTGGTTGTGTTTCTCACTGAGGTTCGATATGCCCACAAAGATGAGAACAAGATCAAATCCTAGTTCTTTTTATGAACCCCAATCATGCATTGAAGCATACACTTAAGAATATTATTGATAGCTTCAACTTTTCCATTAGCTTACGGATAAAAAGGGGTAGAACTAGCATGTGATAGTCCTAACTTGGCAGTCAACTGGTCCATCATGTGATTGCAAAAATGTTTTCCAGGATCTCTGACTATGGTTTGTGGCACACCAAACTGTGTAACCACATGGTTAACAAAGAAAAATGCAGTTTTGTGTCCTATGCTGTTGAATGAAGGCATTGCCTCGAACCACTTGGTAAAATAGTCGACAACGACAATAATATACCCATGCCCCCCGACTGATCCTAACTGATCTAGGGTTACATGTGGATCCTCATCAAATATTGATGACCAAGAGAACCGTGCCTTGGTTAGAAAGGTGAATAAAGGTAAAGGGAAGGATTCCCATTCAAAATCAGAGTTCGAAAAGTTGGGAAAGAAGTGACACTTTTAAAAGGTGAAATGTTTTCACTATCATGAGTATGGACACTATGCCACAAATTTTCCACCAAAGAAGCCCAACAATAAGGCCTCAGGAGGAGCAGCAGGTGAAGCACTTGCTTGACAGTTCAAGTTGGATTTCAATCTCATCACATCCATGGTGTCATTGGTGATGGGTTCTGTGTGTTACTTGGATAGTGGAGCTTCATTAAATATGAACGAAAAAAAAGAATTCTTTAGTAGCTTGGAGGATAAGGATCTCGAGATTCACATCGAGATGGGTGATGACGGGAGGTATAGTGCTATCGATTTAGGTACAGTTATCGTTCAAACATAGTCAAGTAATCCACTCACATTAAAAGATGTTATGTATGCTCCTGGTTTCAAGAAGAATTTGGTTTATGTTGCCATGTTGGAGGATCGTGGCTATGATGTGACCATCAGTGAAGGAAAAGCATTAATTCGTCAGAAAGCCACCAAACAAGTGAAAATATTGGGGTTCAAGTAAATATCCTATACAAATTGAATGTAGAATATTGTGTTTCATTGAACATGAAAGTAGAGAAGGTGGAGAGCTGAGAGATCGATGAGATATGGCACAAGATATTAGGTCATCTACACCACAACGCTTTGAATATCATGCAACAGATTTATACAAAACTTCCAAAGGGTGCACTTGCACATAGAGATACATGAAAAGGGTGTACATTGGGGAAGTATACCAAATCCACCTTTCAAGATAAGCAAAGCCGATCAAAAGGCGATCCTTGAGAGAGAGTTCACTTATACGTGTGTAGACCGTTCACGACAACTTCCACAACAAAACACAAGTATTCTATGATTTTTTATTTTTATTTTCAAGAAAGTGTTATATTTTCTTCATGTAGAAGAAAGATAAAAAATTCTCCAAGTTTTGTGAGTTCAAGGCACTTGTCGAGAATGACAAAGGGAATAAGGTGAACGATTTGAGGAGCGATAATGGTGGAGAATACATCTCTAACGAATTGAAGAACTTATGTGCCTCAAAAGGAATTCAAAGAGAATTGATTGCTGAAGAAACCCATGCGTCATACCATAGAAAACTACAAAAGGACAGGCTTTAGGGACTAGAAAGTCTTCGCACAAGAAGACTGTGAAGCCCAAGTCAACACCGGCTGAGAGACAAAAGAGACCTATGCTAACGAGGCTGAAGTAATTAGTGAAGAGCATGTTTTTGAAGAGATTGATCCACTTTTGTGGCTACCGATGTATGTGGAACTATGGAAAGAATCTATAGAGGTCACAAGGGATCTGGATAAGGTTTGGTCATACATTAATATCCCGTTGACCCCTGAAGCTATGCGATTGGAAGGAGATTTGTTTGCTACAATCCCTTTTCTGAAGATGGAAGACTGAGACTTAATTGACCATGAAAATTTCCCTAAACTTGCACCATCAGTGTATTTGGAGTAGGTGCCCTACAATGCAAGGGTAGTTAAGTTTGAACCCAAGCCTTGGGCATTAGGATTGTAGAAGTCAGGGCTGCTACATTTGTTGAACATGCCACACTTTGGGCACACCCCGGTAAATGATATTTGTGTGCACTAGCTACTCACCCCGGTGCTTGGTAACTGCCTGTGGCTAGGAGGGCCAACTCCCATTGATGAACCATTGGTCCACTTGATAAACAACTTACCCTATTAGGGGGTAGAACATGTGATTAACTTTGGAAGAAAGATCCAAGAGAATAAATCTACATAAAATGTTAAGGAGAAGTATCGAGTGTCCTGTAACACTCGGGGGTTCATCATCAGTGAGATAAATGACCCGGAAGTCAAGTTTTCCATAGTGATCCTTACTTTCAAGATGATGAAGAAGTGTCGTGCCAAGGAAATTATGGAACCAGTGATTTCATTTATCGGGAAATGTGAGAAAGGAAACATTCTCCAAGTTTTGTGAGTTCAAGGAACTTGTTGAGAATGATAAAGGGAATAAGGTGAATGCTCTGAGGAGTGACAATGGTGGAGAATACATCTCTAACGAATTTAAGAACTTATGTGCCTCAGAAGAAATTCAAAGAGAATTGATTTCTGAAGAAACCCCTGTGTCAGAATCTCAACCACAGAAAACTACGAAAGGATAGGCTTTAGGGACTAGAAAGTCTTCACACAAGAAGACTCTGAAGCCCAAGTCGACCCCGACTAAGAGACATAAGAGACCTATGCTAACGAGGCTGAAGTAATCATTGAAGATCATGTTTTTAAAGAGAATGATCCACTATTGTGGCTACTGAAGTATGTGAAACCGTAGAAAGCATCTCTGGAGGTCACAACGTATTTGGATAAATTTTGGTCATGCATTAATATCCTGTTTACCCCAGAAGCTATGTGATTGGAAGTAGATTTTTTTTCTAAAATCCCTTTGTAGAAGATGGAAGACTAGGACCTAATTGACCATGAAAATTTCGCTGAACTTGCGCCATCAGTGTATTTGGAGCAGGTGCCCTATGATGCAGGGGTAGTTAAGGTTTAACCCAAGCCTTGGGTATTAGGATTGTAGAATTCAGGGCTGCTACATTTGTTGAACGTGCCACACTTTGGGCACACCCCGATAAATGATATTTGTGTGTGCCAACTACTCGCCTCAGTTCCCGGTAATTGGCTGTGGCTAGGAGGGCCAATTCCCATTGATGAAGCATTGATCCACTTGATAACCAACTTACCCTATTATGGGGCAGACCATGTGATGAAATTTGGAGGAAAGAGCCAAGAGAAGAAATATACATAAAATGTTAAGGAGAAGTATCAGGTGTCCTGTAACACCAAGTGGTTCGTCATCAGTAAGATAAATGACCCGGAAGTCAATTTTTCCGCAGTGATCCTTTCTTGCATGATGATGAGGAAGTGTCGTGCCAGGGAATTTATGGCACTAGTGATTTCATTTATCGGGAAATGTGAGAAAGGAAAGTAGTATAACTGTTTGAAGTACCTCTACGCAGAATTTTTGGAGGATGTATGCGAGGTACAAGACAAAGGATTTTTTTTATTATTATCCTTGGTTGATGCTACTAATTGTGTTGATTGGTTGGAGGCCACCAGCACAAGCCCAATTCCCAGATATCGAGCATGAACTTTGTGAAGATGTGCGATATGCAACATTATGGAACTCCAAGCTACCTTCTAAGATCATTGAAAACAAAATTTGTTGGGTACTTTTTGATGTAGAATTTTTCCAAGTAGAGTAGACCAAGCCCAAACTGTCCCCAACATTGTACGAGCAGTACAAGCACATCACAGATTTTGAAGCCACATTTCACAACATACACATCCGCACGAAGAGGGATGTAGAACGTGTTTCGTATGAGCCACCCTACATGATCACAGAGGATGACCTTGCGCACATTACAAAGGAATGGCTAGCCTTATGGTTAGAATCATGTACAGCTGGAGGTGCGTCAACCTTAGTCTCTCTTAAGACTCCTACAAATATGTGCATGCCCAAGCATCAACAGACGGATACATAGTCGAAGGATAAGGACACATCGAAGGAGACAGAGTTTTCCACTACAGGTGAAACAATTGATCTGTGCAGTGATGAAGAGATGGAAGAGAAGGATGGATACACTATTGATGACCTAGCAAACATGTGATGTCAAATCAAACACGGACCTAAAACCACCCTCGGTTTGCACAGCAAGTTGAAAGCTTCTAAGAAGATCAGGACAGATCCATTGACACTTATTGAGGACGGCTTTGACAAGATTAGTGACACAATCCAAGCAGTGACTGAAGATATATGGAACAAGGTTGAAGCTCAGTATAAATACATCCTTGATGACATACAGTAGGGGCTCCAAGAGCTCAAAATGCAGGAAAGTGCCATACAAGCAAGTGTTGGTCAGGCGAGCGTGGGACAAGAAAGGGAGCTAACCATTCGGCACCCATCCAGAACCGAAAGCAGAATATTCCACATTTTAGGTGCCGCACTTCATAGTACTAGTTCATAGCTACATGCAGTCATTCATGAAGGCTCTAAGGTCAGGATTGACTTGGTGGGGTTCCCTAGCGGCAAGCTGCATGCCATGCACACAATGATCAAAGACAAGCTACTGTACCGCAAATATAATGCCTTCCACGACACCACAGTAGTGAAACACCAAGCCACCACCATGCTTAAAGGGAAACGAATTGTAGAAGATGTGTGGCACGTCGCTGAAAGCCAACATGCCCACTTGGAAACTTTGATTGATCAGTTATGTTTAGTTATGTTATTTTCTCTATAATCACTTCAATGCATGCCAATTTGTTTCTCCATTAACCTATGCATGCCAACCACACCTATCACTTTATTTTGTGTTGTGTAGCACATAAAATCCAAACATGAACATAAATGATGGTTGGAAAACTTACTATGGGTTCGAAAACAAGTGTATGTTAGTAGACCTTCGATTGTGGGATAAAAAAAAAAAAAAATTGATACTCTCATCACTCATCTGATCTTATGTGAAGTTTGGAGATGAAGTATCTCTAGAGACCCTTGGAGAACGATAGATCAAATCCAAAATAAATTTAAGAAGAAATGGTGGTTCCCTCCCACAAGAAATAAATGTCGGAAATCGTATATGGGCAATACAACTAAAGATACTAATTCTAAGATCACTCCTTTTATGTTTTGTTTGCTTGGATCATAGAATAAATGTTAGATACATTCTTATTTGGAAATTGATTCCGTGTATATGTTTCAAGGTAAGATGAGAGTGAAGGTAAAGGTGAAGTTGGAAGTGGGAAGAGATATTTGCATATCCTAAAACTTGCGTGTTTCAAATGATTAATGCAAGCCAATTTGATTAATTTTTATAAAATTATTACAAGAATATATTAAAAATGAAACCTTATGATCAACAAGGCTCAATAATCATCTTCAAGGGATACATATTATAACAACTTTCAATAATACCATAGAAGAAAAAAAAATATAAATCAACATAACAAATAAATCATAAGTTATATTATTATATTGCAATTGGATTTAGTATATAGTGAAATGTTGTTTTTAACAAGTTATTATTGGACTGTAGTAAATAAAAAAACCACTATAAAACATATTTTTATTTTTGATACTTACCTAACAAATAAAACAAAAGATTACACATATATAAAAATTATTAACATTATTAATAATAAAAATTATTTTTATTTAAGAAATTATTTATATTATTTTAAATATTGTAAAACATAAATTTTAAACTTAAATTTAAAAAAATCAGTGTCCTAGAAAGAACTGAAGCAATCAAAATTTCCTCTTAAGTTACGACGGAGGAGAGTGACAAGTTCATCTAAGTTACCACGAAGGAGAGTGAAAGTATGAATCGAAATTGGAAGTGATTGCTTCAGTTCGGGACATCTTGCATGTGGTTTACAATTACATTAGTGGGAGAGCCAAGTTGGATACCATGATCTCCGCCACTAATTCCACAGTTTTTTTTGTCATTATTCCACCTGCCATTCATTTCCAATCACTTTGTTGAAGATAATATTCTAAAATTTTAGAGTGACAGTATACATCGAAATCGACGAAGTGATTGCTTCAGTTGTAAGACTAAATGTTCTTTGAAGATAATTTTATCACACAAGTTTCTCTAAAGTTATCACGAAGGAGAGTGACAGTGACTACTCAATCAACATGATAGAATTGACAGTGACTACTCAATTTCAGTTCTACCACTTCATTGAATATAATAAATCTTCTTGGACAATTAAGTTACCACGAAGGAGAGTGAACAATACTGATTGCTTCAGTTTGTTTGTTGTAGGACTGGGAAGATATTCAATCAAACTTAAATGCCAAGTTAGGAATTAGCATGCCATAAAGCTCATATGCAGAAGAATCTTACCCTCACGCTCATTGAGGGTAAACAACATACAACGGAAGTTGAAATTTAACAGGAAGATTCAGATGAATAGAGCGCAGAAAGAAGGAAGAGAAGAGAAGAGGGCACATTTTAGATAATTTTATTTTTGTGACAAAGTGATTACGCTGACGATAATGAATACAGTAATATATTATGTAGCAATTAGTGTATTAATTTCGACACCGTAGTCAATTTATTGTTCCTGCATAAATCCAGAATAGTGGTATCAGAGCGATTTGTTTTTTCTCAATCCTTCTTTGCATGTCCCCAACGAGGTCGGGGTAAAAGGAGTTAGGGCTCGATCTAGTTGAACCTTTGCAAGATCAGCCTCACAAACCTCGATGGCTGCCCATGGGGGATGAAAAGAAAGATGAGGGAGTATGAGATGATATCAAAATATCACTCGAGGAGGCCCTCGAAGAACAAAGGAACGTGATGATGGAAAAATTTTCCCAGATCCTTCAACGACTGCCCACTGGCGACGCATCTGCATCCAGTAGCCACTATGGAGGCGCGAATCCCTTTAAGGTACATGTAAACTTTGAAATTACCATATTTGAGGGTCAAATATATGCAGATGTCATAGATAGATGGTTGATTTTATTAGAATGATATTTATCAGTTCATGACTTTTCCGATCGGGAGAAGATTATTTTTGCACTCCTCAAAGCTACCCCCAATGTCAAGGATTGGGGGGAAACCTACTGTGAGAAAAAGGACGAGTCAGAACATTCTTTTTTCTTTCCCGTACCCACTTGGAACTATTTCCAAGATGCAATCAAGGAAATTACTATCCCATGAGGATCTATGAGGACAAGTACATACAATGGACCATGCCGCAACAACAGAGGGATCAAGATGTCCATGAGCTGACACAGTGCACAAAGTTGGGTATCAAAGGTTTGGAGAAACCTTTGGTGCTAAATTATTGCAATTTTCTGCACAGAAACATTGAGGAGGAAATGGAGTTCCTCGACATCTCCTCGCTTGGTATGGCATAGAGGTATGCTGCCAAGATTCAGAAGAAATTCAAACAAAAGAAGCGAGACATTGGATTTGCGAATAAAAAGAAAGGGAAAGGTGCTCCCAAACCGTAGAACAAAGGAAAAATCCAAATCATGGTAACCCAAGACAACCTTCCAATGCTGCAAGCAAAGAACAACACCGTGAAGCCAAAGAATGACATAGGAAAGTGGTGTGAGTTCCATAAGAGCTCCACTCACAATAGAAGTGAGTGCTAGGCCAAGAAGTCATTGGTGGCCGAGATGAGGGCTTCTGAATCAGATGCATGCTCTGACTCTGAATCATAACCTGACAAGGGGATTGAAAAAGGGAAACATATTATTGATGCGGAGCCCAGTATCACTATTGCCACTGTCAAGATCCAGAAGGAGGAACTAGAAGATCTAGAGGAGGAGGAGCATGTCTTCCACTCCTATATGTTGGTAAAGGGTTCCCCGCTACAATTCATTATCGACAATGGGAGCCAAAATAACATCATTTCAGTAGACGTTGTGAAGTGGTTGGGATTTTTGACCACAGCACACCCACAAGCATACACCATCGGGTGGCTTCACCAAGGACGAGATCTCCACGTCAGCCAACAGTGTCGCCTTCCATACAGAATCAAGCCCTTCATGATGAGGTATTATGTGATGTTTCTCCTCTTGTTGTTTGTGATATATTATTCAGAAAACCATACTTGTGGAAGCGACATGTTGTGTATGAGTCCCCGCATCACGCTCTTATTGTTACTTTGGGAAATAAGTTGTATAGGATACCAGAGGTACCACCTCATGCCATTATCTCTTTGGTTACTGCAAAAAAATGCAGTAAGCTCATTTCCAAAACAAGGAAATTTGTTTTCCTGATGATCCGCCCCCAGGGCACGAAGAAGACTGTGGCCAAGGCTTCCTGACAGGGCTCCTCTCCACGACAACAACAAATGGACAAGTTTGTGGAGGAGTATGGGGACATCTTAACCTTACCCATAGGGGTGCCTCTGCATTGTTAGGTGAAGCACCCCATTGATCTGAACCCACATGCGCCGCTACCCAATGGACCATTCTATCGATGCTCTATTCTAAAGAACGATGAAATGAAAAGGTAGATTCAGGAGCTGCTATAGAATGGTCACATTCGATCATGTTCATCGCCTTGTGGAAGCCTAATCGTGTTGGTATAGAAGAAGGATGGGACTTGGAGACTCTATATTGGCTGTCAAGAACCAAACAAGATCACTGTCCAGAATAGGTACTCGATCCCACAGATTGATGACCTTCTGGACCAACACAAAGGGGTGAAATATTTCAGCAAGATTAGCTTGAAGTCTTGGTATCACCATGTACCAATCGAACCCTCTTTTGTGTGGAAGACTATCTTCAAAGCCAAGGATGACCTTTTTGAATGGCTGGTCATGCCTTTCGGGTTCACAAATTCTCCTGAAACCTTCATGAGGTTGATGGATGTCATCTTGCGGCCATTCACCAACTCATTTGTAGTGGTGTACTTGGATGACATTCTAATCTTCAGCCAGACTTGGGAAGAGCACCTCCACCACATTCGTCAAGTCCTACAAACACTACGGAAACATAACTTATGTGCCAATTTGGAGAAGTGAACTTTTGGCATGACCCAGGTTCAATATCTGGGATACATTATTGATGAAAGCGGGGTGCATGTGGATCAAACAAGGATCCAAGTCATTCGAGATTGGATAGTCCCAACCACTCTAACAGAGCTTCACAGCTTTCTAGGTCTTCCTAATTTGAACTACAGGTTCGTGTTGGGATTCTCTCATATCACTTGGCCATTGATTCAAGTCACCAAGAGAGGAGAAAAATAAAATTTCTTTTGGTCAGAATCTCAAGAGAAGGCGTTCATAGAATTGAAACATCACCTCTATTCTACCCCAATGCTCACATTACCAGACTTGCAACATCCATTTGATATCGAGACAGATGCCTCTGACTATGCTATTGGGGTAGTTCTTACTTGACAGGGGCATCTAGTGGAATATCACCATGAGACAGTCTCTGACATAGTTCGCAAGTATCCCAATTATGACAAAGAAATGTATTCCATTGTGTAGGATTGTCGACAATGGATGCATTACATTTTTGGGAAGAAAACAATCATCCACATGGACCATCAATCCCTACAGTTCATACAGGCACAAGGGAAGTTGTGAAACGATCGCGATCAGAAGTTGTCCACATATCTACAACAGTTTCATTTGAACATCAAGTACAGGAATGGTAGCATCAATAATGTTGTAGACTTCCTTAGCCAACCACCAATCGTGACACTAACCATCGTTATCAACTCTTGTGGGCACGAGACTTCTGATTAGCCGCTTCTCTACAAGAGCGATCCAGAATTCGGCCATACATAGAAGGAACTCTTGGGGGGTATGCAAGTTCCAAATTTTCACCTCCAAGATGCACTATTATGTCACCTATGGCACCTTTGTGTTCCTTCAAGTGAGCATGCCAAGATGATATGGGAAGCACACTATAGTCAAGTCGTTGGGAATTTTAGGGTCGAGAAGACAATGGCAATACTACAGAAGTATTTCTATTGGCTGAAACTTCGATAGGATGTCGGGAAGTACATCAGATCTTGCACTTCTTCCGCCATTTCCAAGTCGACCATCAAGAAGAAAGGCCTCTATAATCCGCTACCTACCCCTAGTGGAACTTGGGAATCCATCTCCATGGATTACATCTGAGGCCTTCCTTCTACTAAGCATGGAAATTACTATGTTTTCAAGGTCGTCGACCGATTCTCGAAGATGGCCATTATGGCACCCTGCAAGAATAATATCATAGCAGAAGCCATTGATAAACTCTTCTTTGAATGAGTGTGGGTGAAATTTGGGATCCCACAGTCTATCATCTGATATCGGGAAAACAGGTTCCTTAAGACATTTTGGTCTAGCCTCTAGTCAATGTTGGACACCAAGCTCACCAAGTCCACAACTTTCCATCGCTAAAATGATGGCCAGACAGAGGTTATCAATAGGATGATTGTACATATTCTACACATGTACAATTCAAAGCATCCATTCACATGGGATGACAACCTCCCTTATGTATGACACACTTATAACCGGGCTCTCCACAGCTCAACCGACCATATCCCCTTTCAGGTGGGCTTGGGATTAGAGCCACTATGTCCCATTGACGTAGCCATGCCATTTGCGGCTACTTAGGCCGATTCGGCTCATGTCCATTCTGAAGATGAGAAAGCGAAAAAATTCATTGAGCACATTCAGCACATCGTACAACAGGTTCATGACATATTGGAAAGACCCAATTCTAAGTACAAACAATAACATGATCACCATCAGGTGCCACACAACTTCCAGATGGGCGAAAAACTGTGGCTACATTTGTAGAAGGAGCGCCTCACTGGACCCCACCGCAAGCTTCACTCGCTTCGATATGGGTCATACAACATCACCAAGGTTGTAGGTAACAGTTCCTTTGAGCTCAGTATTCCACCATTCCTTGGTCTACATCCAATATTCAATGTGGACCACCTTTGTCCCTACTTCCCACCTCTACTGGACACCTCTGACATTGCAGAACAATTCACACCAACAGAGTTAAACCCAGACTGCATGGAACAGGCCACCATAGATTGTATCATGGAGATGAAAATCAAGAACACTCACCAACAGAATATCCAACCATATCGGGTTGTCAAATCTAGCCAACTCCTGCACCAAGGCAAGTGGTTCACCAGGGACCAATTTTAGTAGAAGTTTCCTCATCTCATGTAGGAACTCAATCCAATGGAGACTATTTCTTCCTAAGGGGGGAGGAATGATCCAGGTGGATATTGGTGGCCACCCACCTATTCCACTTGGGGCCCCTCCATTGTGTCTTTCCATTTTTTAGTTTCGGCACAACTTACTAATTTTAGCAATTTTTTTGGGTCCTGAACTTCCAAAGCAATTTTGAGGCCATAAACGACGTTTTTTGGGAAAATCGGGAGCAACATCGGGTCCATGGACTTATTTGACTCACATCAAAATTTGTATTCCTTGGATAGATCTTTATAATGAGGTATGGTGCACGTCAAATGAAGATTGTATGCAAAAGTTATATATGATTGTTTGAACTCTATATTTTAGTTAACATTTTTTTTATTTGTAAAAAACAATTGTTTCACCAAAATTTATATCTCACTTAATTTTAGTGTTCATTTATTTTAATATATATATATATATATATATATATATATATATATATATATATATATATATCAATTGTTTTCTTTCTCACTTAAATTCAATTTTCAAAAATAACATATTGAATTTTTAATGTGTATTTTTTTAACAAAAAAATTTAAACTTTTATAAAATCTATATCTTATGTACTATTTTCTAAATGAAAGAAAGCCCTTGTTAATTTTCCATAGAGTACGCATTTCATAAGAAGCATATACAAATAGAGAGGAATAAAACCACACACACACACACACACACACACATATATTCCAACTCACCTAGAATGAAAAAAATAACACCTAAAATTAACACTAACAATGTAAAAGTAAACAAAACAATTTATAAAACAAAAAAATGTTCATGTAAAAAAATGTTAAACTAAAAACTCACTTTAAAATGATATATATATATATATATATAATGCTTCACAAATGTGTCATTTTTGGAACAATGCTAGATATTAATCCAATACAAATTATTTTTGCAATTAACTACTCTATTAATATTATAGAAAAATATTATAATCATTCTATGACACTCTAAGCTAATTTAGTTGGTCAATAAATGATAATATTATAACAAAACTAATTCCTATCCTCTTAAGAAGGATTTTAATAGCGTTTGAAAATAATAACATCTAAATATCACTTAAACATATATAAATAACTAATAAAATCATGAAATAGATTTGGAAAATGACCCAATATGATTGTTATTAATGTTCACGTTCCTCATCTAACTATTTGAAAGGCAGATGCTTCCATCGCTTGAGATCTGCATACACCTTTTACTTCTACTGAGATTTATTCTTCATCCTTATTTGTTATAACAATTTTTAAGTCCAATATGGATTCATATATTCTGTCCATCCAAATCAACTTAGTTAAATTTTTTGCTAGTGTTTTCCTTATTCTTCACCAACTTAGGACAAAAAGGATTTCTTGAACTAGTATATCTTGACCAATTCCATGTACTTGTTATCTCTTCTTTTGGAAATGCTTATTTCTAAAACCTACCTCACAAATTTCTTGTTAAGATACTCAATAGGACCGCACCTTCTTTTTCCTCTAACTATATTTTCATTGCATTCAAATTCTTCTTTGGCGTGGCATTGATTAATGTCGACCGTAATTTTTTGTTGTTGTGAGTAATCTGGAAATGCCAGAACAAAATCACATGAAACGATCTTATGGGATTTGATTGTCATAACTGTTATTGTTCCCATGTTCACAAACATCCCCATACTAGAGAGAAGTCCTTGAGTGTTCCTAGATTATTATGAAGGTCACAGGAATAATTTCATGCCACAACAAAAATATCACCGACTTAAATAACAAGGTTGATGATTATGCGAGCAAGATTCACTTCAATACAATTAACTTCTTCCAACCAACATTATGTATTATCATTATAAATTCCAACGAGAGAAGGGGAGAGGGGACAATATTTTTGGACTCCCATATTACAAATAGTTTCTTCTCACCACCCCTAACTGTTCCTAAAATTTGTTATGACACTTTCATATAGTCTTATAGCAACCATGTTGAGCTCATTAGGAAGTTTGAGCTTTTTTAACCTATTCCAAAAGTTAGCCTTGGTCATAGTGTCAAAAACTTTTCTAAAACCAAAGAAACAAAAAAGGAGATTGGTTGTATTATTACAATACTCTTCTACAATGATCCCATATATATATATATATATTAATTTAAAAAAATTCAAATCACGCACCATAAAAAAATAACACCTAAATGAAATAGAAACAATGTAAAAATATTACATTTATATAACAGACAAAGAAATGCAAAATAAAAATATTAAATTTGTAAAGCAAAAAAACGTTCACGTACTAAAGGTAACTTAAACTAAAACCTTATTTTAAAGTTATATATTCTTAGTTAAGTATGAACACTTTTTTTTATAATCCCTCGCAAATGTGTTATTTTTGGAACAAATCTTGAGAGATTACTCCAATACAAATAAGTTTTGCAATTAAAAACTTTATTAATATTATAGAAAAATATTATAATTGTTTCATATTGTCATCAACACTCTATGCTAAAGTCTTTGGTAAATAAATATTAATATTTATAGAAAATCTATCAAAACTAAGTTCTCTCATCTTAACCAGGATTTTAATACTGTTTGAAAATAATAACACCTAATAGTGTTTCCTTGGGTTTTTTACGTCAAGGAAACTCAAAAGAGAGGGATAACTCAAACTAAAAAACAAATTGGTTGAACAATGCAAGTGGGTTTGCTGGTGGAGGCTAAATATCAGTGGCTTTCCAAAGACTAAAGAAACCACCGATTGTGGCTTTCCATAAGAAGCTATTGGGAATATTGTGGTATGAAAAGCCTGCTGATTTATCAATATCTTACCACTGAATAAATTGTTGATTTATCGGTATCTTAACATTAAAGAACTTGTTGATTTATCAGTGTCTTACCACTAAAAACCTATGGTATGTAAATATTATGAAGGTGTGAATGGTACACAAATAGAAACTAGTACTTGCTATCTTTTGGATAATACAATGAAGTAACCTAATGGAATTTGTGTCACATAGAATATTCATATGAAAAGTGTGCATGAATGATATCTTGTTGTTAAATACCTCTATTTCTATGACAAACACCCTCCAAAAGTTTTCCTACATCAAAATTTTGCAGCCTACTTATGACCTTGGGATCTATCATTCAAAATTTTCATTCATGATTGGTGAATGAGTTTCTAAGTGCTCAAATCTTCTTCTAAATATTCCAAGTGTTGAAGCCACTTGCTTACACATGCCTAGCTCATGTTTCCCTCATAGCACACTTATTCTAAGAAAGCCTTGTGAAATTAATGCTTACATTGCTTGAGAAATCTATGCAGACAGTGGTTGTGTAGTATGTAATGATAGTTCTTGTGCAGTCCTTAGTGACAGTGCTTGTGAAATATTTAGAGAAAGTGTCTGCGTAGTCCTTAGTGGTAGACATTGCGCAACCCATATATATTTCATATACCCTAGTGAAAATAACTGCGCAATTGATACAGACAATCATTGTGCAATCCTTATGGACAATCAATGCACAATTTCATTTGACAATTAGGATGCAATTCTTTAAGTTAGTGCTATTACACTTCATAGTGGCAACAATCTCACCCTTAACTCCTCGTCTCCCAGCATGCACTCATGAACCCTGATCCTTAGCTGCATGTTTTCTCCCCTTACTTAAAGACTCCATCCCAAATATATTTTTATATTTATCTTTCGCTTTAAGTTTTGTGCACTTTAAAAGCATAAGGAGCATTCTTTCACTCTTATTTGCATGTGTACCATCATCTAGGTGAGTTTTTCAATTGTCACTTTTGCATGATTTTGATTTTTCAAGTGTCACTTTTGTTTTGAAGACTGTTTTTTGCATGTTTTCACTTTCACATGTGTCTCTTTTTCCTTCTTTATATTTTGGAAGCATCACCCTTGATTTTTTTCACTCTGGCATGTGTCTCTTTTTCTTGTTTTCACTTATCTTTGACACACCATCTAGAGGAAGCTCTAGTGCATTTGTTTTGTATTCGTTGATCCTACCTATAATAACAAGAATATGCACTGGACACAATTTCATATCTTATTCCAACTTTTGATTTTAGTTGATGCATATTCCATAAAGACGTGTGCTTCAACTGTTACACTTCGAGATACATGTTGTGTTATCATCACTTCAATGTATGTATGTTGGTTTGGGTACCTTGTATATCTTTTACATGGGTTCTATTGTGAATGTGTGTGTGATCATGTTTGGGATCTTTCATGAATTCTCTTACTCTCTTTGTTCCACTAATCCCACACTTAATCATTTTTGGGTTTCTTCCCTATCCTCACACCTTGCACTAGTCAAGAACACATTGAACCTTTCAATCAAAGATATAGCACACTATACACTACTAAAATCTAGTGAGGAGTTCCTTGTCTACTAGGATTGTGTCTTGTGTCATCCTAGATGAAAGCCTCTCTTTATTGTGTAGTGCATACCACCATTGAAAAATCACTCAACCCTCCCTGCTTACACTTTCCCACTACACAGAAACCTTGACAAAATTTCCCTTCATTTTTCATTGCAGAGTTATAGTTGGCAGTAAGGCCTGCGTTGATCCTTGTAGTATAAAACTATGTTGTCCCTTAAGCCTCTTCTTCCATCACTACACATTGTGAAATTATAGTGAGAAATTATTTCATCCTTATCTCCTATACTTTCCCACTACACAAAAGCCTATTAGACATTCCCTTCCCTACGTATTGCATAATTATAGTGGATATTGATCCACTCCTTATTTCTTGCAACTATGCTATGTGATCATCCAAGGGACCTTGCTCCTCCATCACTCCACATTGGGTCATTTCACGTCCTAAAGCCTATAGTCATTTCCTTCAAGACCTGCACTATACACTCATGCTTGTAGCATATCTCCTACGATTGCACACTATGCAATTATTGTAGAAATTTATTAATAATGGTAGTATTAGCGGATTCTCCTGATCTAACAAATTAATCTTATGTTAAATAAAAAATCCTTCCACTTAATTCTTTGCGGAAATTAATCACCAATTGCAAAAAACATGAAGAAAATCAATCGCACGTAAACACTGATGTTTAACGGAAAATATTAAAGCTAAAATACCAAACTATCATATATCATGTATATCAAAGGAATCATGTAACAATCTCATACAAAGCTTAGTACATCAAGCTCTTAGTACAAGATAGAATCGTCACACACTGTCATGCAGAAATTTGCATGTCTATGCACCAATTTCTTGCTTCCTAATAGCTTGCCTCCACTGCGCAATCCCTACTGAAGAAGACCCTTGAATGAATTTTAATTTTCCTTGCCTTGATTGCGCAATCCTCATTGGTATCTCCAATGCATGTTAGATGCATTGAATGCATCACTATAGTCACAACAGATAATCCATCTCACCCTTTCACCTATCTCTCCAATGGGTCTCCACTGGAACTGACATGCAAGTAGTTAACTATTGTATTTTTTCAGTTGCAAGTGAGTTATTAGTTTTGAATTAATTAACTAATTAATTCACTAAACTCTCACTAGTGTATCTTCAGTTAGAACTAGATACAACTAGCACAACTGAGTTTAACTCACTTAACTGAGTTAAAATAAATAACAACTCCCATAACTACTCTTCCAACTATGTCACAACTCTGTCACTTCAGTTCTAACTGAGTCCTCCATGCATGAGTCACCAACCACCCTAGGAATTGTGTAATTCCTTCAACCCACTGATTTTCCAAATATATTCACTGAAATAAAGTGCTCCAAGAGAATAAGTTGATATTTATCGTCGGATTATTATCAAGGGCTAATAATAATCGACATGCATCTATTTTTAGATTAGTGATCTATAAATAGACTTCGCCCAATCTTCTAAAAATATAATTTCATCTAATTTTCCAACTTGATCAACCATCTACAAATAGCATCCTACAACTTTTAAAATATGCTCACCATGTCTAAAAATAGACATACACCTAAAAATAGCCTACAGGCCCCACTTAGTGAAGGTGCTTAATTTTCACTAAGCTCATCAAATTGTTGAATCTCAACACTCCATGACAACAAGATAGGGATTATCCTTCACCTTGATCCTGCCTCTATGGTATTCGAATTTTCTCTTGCTGAGTGCCTTCGTCAGAATATCTGCATCCTGATATTCCATAGGAATGTACTGAAGCAACATGATCTTCCACTGCACACAATCTCTAATATGATGATATCGGATATCTATATACTTAGATCTATCATGAAACATAGGATTAATCAAGAGTTTAATGCAACTCTAATTATCACAATGTATCACTGTAGGATCTAAATGAGAACCGAACAAACCGACTAGGATCTTCCTCATCCAGATAGCCTCACATGCAGCCTGACTTGTTGCCATGTATTTTGCTTCCGCTGAACTAAGTGCCACGGATCTTTGCTTCCTGTTGTACCAAGAAACTCTTGTAGATTTTATACCGAAAACCCCTCCTGATGTGCTCTTTCTATCCGTTGGGCTGCTTGCCCAATCTGCATCTGTGAAGCCATGCAACTTCACCTCATCCATTTGTCTGTACAATAAGCCATACTCAGATGTGCCCCTGAGATACCTTAGGAAATTCTTTCTTGATTCCCAAAAGAGCTTGGTAGGCTTAACCATCATTTGACTAAGCTGGTTCACTGCATAGCATATGTCCGGTCTTTTATTAACTAAATACATGAGCGAACTCACCAAATGTCGATAAACAGTGGCATCCACTACCTCTTCCGATGTAGCATCTCTTTCCTCTGATTTCCTGGAAGAGGAGTATCCATGGGCTTGCAGTCCTCCATGTAATACTTACGAAGTATCTCCCAAGCATACTTGCTTTGAGAAACAAAAGTTCTCCTTCTCACTGCCATATTTCCAATCCAAGGAAATAATGAAGGAGACCCAAATCCTTCATCTCAAACTCCTTTGCAAGATCTTCCTTGCATGAGTGTATCAATTTCTCATCGCCCGTTAGTATTAAATCATCAACATAAAGAACAATTATTAAAAACTTACCCTCCACCAAAATTTGGTACAGGTTTTCATCCGCCTCACTCTTGGTGATGCCAAGTTTGGTGAAATAGCTATCGATCTGAGAGTACCAAGAACATGGTGCTTGCTTCAGCCCATACATCGCTCTTTTGAGTCTTCACACATGTGACTCACTGCTGAACATATCAAATCCTTCAAGCTACTCAATGTATACTTCTTCCTCAATGATCCCATTAAGGAACACAATCACACATCCATATGATGAATGTGCCAACCCATCTACGCTGAGAGAGAAAGGATGGTCCTTATGGAAGAATATCATGCAGCAAGTGCAAAGTTTTCTTCATAATAAATCCTGTCGATATATGAGAAGCCTCGAGCAAAAAATATTTCCTTATACTTCTCGACGCTCCCATCAGTAACTCTCTTTACCTTGTAGATCCATCTTGAACCTACCAGTGATTTACCCACCAGCCTTGGAACAATCTTCCAAGCACTATTTCTGACAATGGATTTATACTCCTCCACCATGGCATCTACCCATGTGGGCTCTGCACTGCTTCTTCAAAAGAAGATGGCTCTGTCACGATACACTAGCTCATAAGAGCCATGTATCTAGTAAATTGTTCAGGTGACTGTCTCTGTCTGCGCTGTGATGTAGGGACTCCTACATTCTGTGCCGCATCAAGCTTCAACCTCTCAAATTTTGTGGTAAGATTTCTACCTGTTTTTATGTTTGGTTCTACATGAGTGGACTCCTCCACTCCGTGAATCTCCTCCTCTGGTTGATCCACATCTAGAGGCTCATATTTGGGAGAAACTAACTCCTCCACTGCATGCAAGTGTAGCTCCCTCTTAAGCAACAACTTCATGGCCTTCACCTCATTGAATTTTATATCTCGTCGCACCATAGTCATTGGATTGTTTGGAAAATACACACAATAATTATTGGGTGTTTCTTTGTACCCCACAAATATCCCAACTTCTGCAGTTGGCACTAGCTTCTTCCTGGTGTCCTTTGTCACATGAATGTAAACAAATGAGCCAAAAATATTCGAATGAGAAATATCAAGCTTCTTAGCAATAAAATCTTCTTCAAGTGTACTCATGCCAAGTACTCTATGAGGACAACAGTTTTGCACATAAACCGCAGTGTTGCATGCTTCCACCCACAAGTGCATCGGTAGGCCCTGGTCATGCAACATAGCTCGTGCAACACCCACGATCATTCTGTTCTTCCTCTCCCTGACCCCATTCTGCTGTGGGTTAGGAGGCGCTATGATTTCTCTTTGAATTCCTTCTTTTCTACATAAGTCTTTGAATTCATTAGAGATATATTCACCACCATTATCGCTTCACAGAGCCTTCACTTGCTTCCCCGACTCCTTCTCCACCAATGCTTTAAACTCACAAAACTTTGAGAATGTTTCACTCTTCTTCTGCATGAAGACGATCTAGCATCTACGAGAATAGCAATCAACAAATATAACATAATACCTGTGTTTTATTGTTGAAGAAATCGAGAAATGTCCACACATGTCTATGTGAATTCTTTCTAGGATCACCGAAGCATGATTCTCCTTTTTATGAAAGGTGGTCTTCACAAAATTACCCATAGTAAAACCCTTGCACTGATCTGACTGTGAAAGAGTACCCTTGGGAATTCCAGTAGAAATATGTTGCAAAATATTCAAGGCGTCATGGTGAAGATTGCTCAATCTCCTGTGCCATAATTTTCCCTCATCCCGTCTCACCACCTATTCTTCTTTTCCCACCATTGCAGCGTAACCATCTACCTCCAGCTTGTAGATATTCTTAACTCAGATCCCTATCCTCTTGGTTTGACCTGTAGTTTTATGTCGTAGGAAAGCTTTTCCCTCGCTGAAAACAATGTCATAAACTCTATCCTCCAACATAGCGATCGAGACCAAGCTCTTCTTCAGACCTGGAACATGCATAACATCTTTCAACATAAATGGTTTACCTGACTCCCTCTCTGTTGTGTAACCAGCTCCAAAAATAGAAGAAAAAAGATATCAACGCCTTAGAAATAAGCCACTTCGAGGGGGCAACCTCCGATACATTACATAAATGAACAATTCTTGGATGATACAAATGAACAAAACCTCCTTCTATATATAGGATTCCATGGGGCCACAATATAATCCTAGTGGGGCCACAATGTAATCCTAGCCGACCTAACAATAATAATGTAAGGGCACAATAATAACAATATGGGGGTTACAGGGGTACAATAATAATAATAAGGGGGGCTACACTAACATAATAAGGGGCTACACTATTAATATAGGGACTTAACACTCTCAAATCTAATGGTTCCAATGCCTATCACACTTTATCTACCATTGTCACCCATCTCTATATACATTGCAAGATCCTTCTCCTCCAAGTCACTAAACAACTCCTTGTCTCCCGTCATATCGAAGGAAGCACCACTATCAAGATACCACACCGATCCCATTTCACTTGAAATCAAGCATGCGATCAAGGAGAAATCAAGTTCAAATTGCAAGGCTAAGGCCTCACTAGTTGCAGCTCCAGCAATCTTCTTGTTCTTCTTTTTCTGTGGGTAGTTAGTGGCGAGATGATCATGTTCATGGCAGTGAAAACACTTCACCTTGGACAAATCCAGCTTCTTGCATTTAGCCTCGGATTTTGGGTGGGACTTCTTCCCCTTCCCTTTCCTTTCTTTGGCAGCCAAATCACAATTCTCTACATCATCATTCTTCGATGAAGAACCATCCCTAGTATTCTGCCTTATTTCCTCCTGCACAAGATCCGACCAAAGTCGCTCCCAATCTGGCAATTTCTCCTGTCCATTGACAGAGACTTCGTAGTTGTGCCAACTCTTTAGAATCCCAAGGAGAGCCAAGCTCACGAAGTCATCATCTGAAACTGTAATTCCCACACTCCACAGCTCATGCCTACATTGGACAAACTTTTTGAGATATTTTTGAATACTGTCGCGCTTCTCCATTTTGATTTTTCTAAGCTTATCTTTTAGCGCAAACTTCCTATGGTCGCTGCTGCTTTGGAAAAGATCTGCCAAAGCCTTCCACATTGCAAATGGAGTGGCTTTCCCATGAAGGCTTGACACAATATGGTCTTTCACACCTTCCAACATAATTATTCTTATCTTTGCTACCTTCTTTTGCCATGTGTCAAGTAATGCAGCATCGCTAGAAGTAGGCTTAGGAACATCGCTATCGATGAACTCCTTCAGTCCATTGTCTTAAAGCACCACCTCCATCTTGTCCTTCCAGGCATGTAGTTCAAGCTTCCCTCAAGGTAATAATCCAACTGCAACCCATTGAAAGCCATTTCAATGAATACTCAACTTTCGCACCAAGAAATTTCTGTAGCAAATTCAAATTTTCCACTAGCACAAAACTCAACAATGCTTCACTATTGCAATCTCCAGTGATTAACACTACTCCGATACCATGCAGAAATTTATTAATACTGGTAGTATTACCGAATTCTCCTGATCTAAAAAATCAATCTTATGTTAAATACAAAATCCTTCCACTTAATTCTTTGCGGAAATTAAATCACCAATTGCAAAACACATGAAAATCAATCACACATAAACACAGTTGTTTAATGGGAAAGCTTAAAGCTAAAAAACCCAACTATCATATATTATGTATATCAATAGAATTATGTAACAATCTCATACAAATATTAGTACATCAAGCTCTCAGTGCAATATATAGTCGTCAGACACTGTCATGTAGAGATTTGCATATCTATGCACCAATTTCTTTCCTCCTCATAGCGTGCCTCCACTGCACAATCCCTGCTGAAGAAGACCCCTAAATGAATTCGAATTGGCCTTGCCTTGACTATAAAATCCTCATTGGAATCTCCAATATGTGTCAGATGCATTGAATGCATCACTATAGTCACAATATATAGTCCATCTCACCCTTTCACCTATCTCTCCACTGGGTCTCCACTATAACTGACATGCAAGTAGTTAACTGCTGTATTTGTCTAGTTGCAAGTGAGTTATTAGTTTTGAATTAATTAACTAATTAATTCACTAAACTCTCACTAGTGTATCTTCAGTTAGAACTAGATGCAACTATCACAATTGAGTTTAACTCACTTAACTGAGTTAAACTAAATAACAACTCCCTTAACTACTCTTCCAACCCTGTCACAACTCTGCCACTTCAGTTCTAACTGAGTCCTCCATGCATGAGTCACCAACGACCCTAGGAATTGCGTAATTCCTTGAGCCCACTGATTTTCCAAATCTATTCACTGAAATAAAGTGCTTCAAGAGAATAAGTTGATATTTATTGTTGGATTATTATTAAGGGCTAATAATAATCAACATGCATCTATTTTTAGATTATCGATCTATAAATAGACTTCGGCCAATCTTCTAAAAACAAAATTTCATCTATTTTTCCAACTTGATCAACTATCTACAAATAGCATCTTGCAACTTATAGAATATGCTCACCATGTCTAAAAATAGACATACACCTTAAAATAGCCTACAGGCCCCACTTAGTGAAGGTGCTTAATTTTCACTAAGCTCATCATCTTGTTGAATCTCAACATACTTCTATTGCATATTACTTAAACCTTGCCTATTGAAATTGTGATTTGTGAATAGCAAGGCATTCCACCTTCAGTCCTTGCACATTGTCCCATCACAATCAAGAAAGAAACCATCATTAAGGAAATGAAGGAATTTTGGACCAAAACAAAATAGATGGAAACACATGTTGATTTAGAAGGTCACCATTCTTATTCAGACCATTTGAAGGGTGGATATGAACTACTTTGCCTACCCATTACAAAGAATTGAAGACATCGCAATAGTATTGACATGTCACAATGCAACTTCATGCTTCAAGTGGCCAAATTTCAATGGCTTATATTATTCTCACTACATTTATGTGGAATGTAATTATGTAATTTCAGAAATAATGATAATGTAAATATTTGGAAGTCCAAAAACCACATGTAGACATGAATAGTCACTAGGAATTCTAAGATCCATGTAGAAGTTAGAAGGTCATTTGGAATCTCAAGAGTCATGAGGGAAGATCAAGGTCCATATCGAAGATGAAAGGTCATCCCTCTTGTCATAAAATAACCCTCACAACTCAAGTGAAAGATTTTTCACCTTGTCTTCACAAGCTATAGCATAGGAGAGTTATATATAGATTTTGAGAAGAAAGTAGTGGCATCAGTGGTCCACTACTAGGACTAGTAATACATTACTGTAATCGTCTACTTGGATAATTTCACTTCTTAATTTAGATATATTTGAGCTAGTGCACTTTTCATGCATGTACCATGGATGTTGTAATACTTTTCTTTCATTGTTAATGGTATATGTTGGTTGTCACATTTATTAAAGGAAATAAACTATTTTTTTACCTTTAGTACTTATCTTGTTGAATGATGCGTTTGATTTTCTTTCATGATCATTGTTAGTCTAGAACTATTTGCATATTGATTAACGATACTCTTCATACATGCGTGTGTTTATATTAGAAATACATTATTACATTTCTCTTAGAGACTCACTCATTCTACTCTCTTTTTGAAAGGTTTCTTTACAGATTGTAATTTTATGTATTAGAGGGTTGAATTACTTGTTTACCTTGAAAGTGCATGCATGTTATCTTATGTTATTCATTGCAGCCAAGGAAAATATTTAAGGAAATTCCAGTCGGGTATATTCCTTGAATGGGGCTCCTCTTTGAAACTGTGTGAGGTCTAGTTTAGATTTCACATCGGGGAGACCCCCTCGTACTGGAATATTTCCAACACTCTCAACAAGTTTGGAACTATAAGGAGTGTCGTGTGACAAGTTGAGCCCATGAAGCTTCCTTTTAATCTTTTATCTTCAAATGGTTTTTTCCAAAATCATAATCATGAGATGCTTTTTGAACATATCAAATCTTTCAATTCCCCCGGAGATCATTCATAACTTGTGAGTTCTCAAGTTTAATCGGAAGGTTCCAGAAAATATGCTTGGGCACATGATTTTATTCACCCAATTTTTCTTCTCTAATTTAATATTTTGTAAAGATAATTAGGCAAAAATTTTAACTCTTACACTTGTAGGTTGTGTTAAGCATTAACACCTACTTCTATCCACTCATTTGAACAACTTGTTAAGGAGATTCGTGAAGCCTTTGAAGGATATAATTATTAACATGTATATAATATAATCAATCAAATTAGAATGAAATCAGATGAATTATTTAAAGATTTTGTTGATAGATTTCCTCACCTTTGTTGTGAATTATTTGATGAAGATATGGATTGGGAATTTATGGATGAAAAGTTTCATTATTTGGTTCAGATATCCTTGAAAAAGATTGAATATGATTCTCTTGATGATTTTTCTCTTGCAACTTTCTCAACCATGAGGGACCTCCATCCCTAAAGGAGGAATTTATTACTCATTTTATTCCTTTCCCTCCTCCTTTCTCATTTGCAGAATAAAGTGGTTTCTCAAGCCGACGTTGGAGTAGTGGAATATGAAAATTGAACTGTTGATTTCATCCTTCCACCATCATTTTATTTCAATGAACTGAATTTCATTCCTAAAATATTTTATGGTTCTCATGATTCTGTTGAATCTGATGTGAAGGTTGAACCCTTGATTCTTCAAGACAATATTAATGTGAATAATATTCATCTTGAATATGATTTAATTGAAATTCTAGTTTCCTCAAGGGATATCCTTCAACTTCTAACATATATTTCCCATGGTCCCTTATTCTATGATTTTCTTGACCAAATTTTTGTGAATTCTCTTGATTATCAATACATAGTTTCAAGTAGTGATTATGCACAAGGTGATTACATCTCATAGGTTTTGGGAGCAAAGTGATGAATATGCTTTCTATATTTATTCCCTATTTCAAAATGGTGATTCTACACTTTTGCATGATCATGAATCTTGCAATATTGATAACCTGCCAAGTTATATCAAAACCCTTACTCAAGTTGAAATATTGGATGATCATCACCTTGATATCCATGATTCCTCTAATACACATGGTGAGGATTGTCAAAATATAATGGATTATCTTTTATTCTCTTTGAAAGACTTAGATTTTGAAGGGTTGAATCTAGAATCTGATCTGAGTGGTTTACAATCTCTAGCTTGGGGATCAGGTAATCTTTTAGTTTAGGATTCTCTTGGAATTCTTCCAATCCATATATCTATAAATACCAAACCATAGTGACCAAGTTTCCAGGCTTTTAAAGCTTTAATATACCTTGTTGAAGGAAAGAAATTCCAATTTTAAAATCACATTGGCATGGCATATTTTTATCATTATGATGATGAAATTTATATTTACTTCCAACTTCCTCATTATATTCTCATTCATTTACCTCCTTGTCCTGACCAAGGAATTTTCTTGGGTGATAAGAGATGTTCAAATTATCTGAGATAATGTAACATGCATATTGATCCATGGCTTTTTCAAGCTGATATGGTTGTCCAAAATTTGAATTTTTAATCAGATTTAGGTGCAAGAAGTCTCTCCTCCCAAGTCTTTTCATATTTCCTCGGTGTGAGCACATTATTAATTGTACTTGGATATGTTTGATGAGCCCACTACCCCAGAAATTTCTCTCAATCCTTTATACATTTACCCTACAAGTCTTGTTTGCAATAAGGTACACGATTGTGTGGTTTCACAATTAGAAGAGGAAAATATTGAATCCATTGTTCATGATTGGTTTAATTGTCAATATATCACAAGTCAGCAGGAATATTTTCTAGATCTAAATGTTTAAGTGATTTCTCTAATTAATGCATATAAATTCTCTATCCATCAAGAGTCTCATATGATAAATATTAAATCTAATCAATTCAATTTCATTAAAAATATTTTCTTTGAGACATTTTATGTTAGTGGTGTGTATCTGGTTGTTTATTTTCTAAGCCATTCAAATTCGATGATCCACCATGTGAAAGTTCAATTACTTGTCATGGATTTGAGGCACTTCAACACATGATGATGGTTATGTTAGTTTATCAAAATCTTGATGAGATCCCCAAAATAGATTGAATATATATTTTCTTGCATAATAATTTTATTAGAGTTGTTTCACTAGGTGTGAGTTCTCTCTTGAAGGATTTTCAACATTTTCAAGTTAGTTATATTAATCCTCAAGATAGAGTTTTTGATCAGATAAAAAATTAATGTTTGGTTAATTCTCCTTCAAGTGAATCCCATATATCAAAACTAAGGATTGGGTGGATATATTTCACAGATGCACACAAATTTAAATAATTTCATTCTAAATATCAAGACCAAGATCATCACCAACTGAAATATTTCTCACTATCAAACTCTTCCATTATTTTTCATTTTCTTATCCCACTTGCATATGTTATGAATTTAATCACCTTTTTGGCACAATCAATCCTCTTCAATGTTAGTGAGTTCTTGAACCATTTTATTAATTCAATCATCGATCTAATTTTTATTCACGTTCCCAGTCTTTCGTTAGCCTAGTTATATTATTATTATTATCCTAATTGTTTTTTCTAGATTTTTTATACCAACAATCAATGTTAATCCTATCAAATTACATGTATTTGGTATCATTTGTAATCATATATAAGGTAATGATACATTCCAATGGAAAAGCGAAGGTGATCATTTTCGAGTATCATCACATGATGAAGAATATTTTCTAATTTGAAGTGCTTGCGAAATTTATCAAATGGAAAAAAACTTATCTTTAAATAATGGAATACATGATGCATTAATCGTCAAATCTGACCAACACTAGCCTCAGAAAATCTCATTTCCTTGATTATTTTCCCACTATTTTATTAGATGACAATTATTAGTTTCTATTCGATTCATCTTCTGAGTACTTAGATTCCTGTCAAGGAGTTAGGGCACTTCGGCGTTTGCTAATGGTTATGTCAAGTCCTCACAGTCTTGATGAAGTATCCGAGCAAGAGAGGGTTATGTTTTATTCAACTAATATTTCTCATAAGATTTATATGATAATTGAAAATTTATCATTGCAAAATTTTCAATATGATTGTTTTTATGATTTCATTGATTATTGGCCAGAAGAATCATACCTAATGATTTCAATTTTTAATAATAAGTTGCAAAGCTATCTCGAGTTTAAGATAAATGGATGTATGTTTGAGAAATATCTTCAAGATATTCATGTTTATCATCCTATTTTTTGGGGTAAGTTTGCAAGTTGGATAGGGAAAGCTTTCAAAGCACATATTTATGCTTGTAGCCTTGACCTTCATCCTTACATACAATTAACTCAGGTAAACATATTCGTTTTTGTAAATTTCTTTATATTGTTATTAATCATTCATATATTTCAAACCGTTGGTTAGGATCAAATTTTTTGGTTACATTGGATATATCACTTCACTTAGCCCTCATTTTATAGCCCGTTAGATTAGGGATAAGTCTATGTGCATTCGAGTTTTTATTTTGCATTGCATTGACCTTGAATTTTTCTTCTCATCTAGTATTTGCATTTTCTTTGTTCTCTTGATTTCTTCCTGGCATTCTCCTTTTTATATTAGTCCTTGATATTTCATTTTTTCGTGCTTTCCATTTTGAGGCTATTTTCATTTTCTTCTTTACATTTGCATCTTTTCTTTTCATTTTTTAATAAGGCTTGTTGATGGAAATCAAACCTATGGATAAGTATGCTTTCCCTAAGTGTGGTGGTGCACTTAGAACAACAGAAAGAAAGATATGTCACCTTTTCCTTAAAATTAATATATAAGGTAAGAAAACCTACTTGTAATATGTTTGCATTTCCTCTCCTTCCTTCGTCATTCTTTCGCTCTCAATCAAATTGAACTCGCTTGATTGGTACCTCTAATGGAAAATAGATGACAAAAAACAACATAAATGAAAATGATATATTCATGTTAAACAAATTGAATCGATTTCATTTGTAAATACACATATAACATCATTTCCACATGCATTAGGAAAGGAACAAATGTCTTTATTATGAAGTAGAAGGAGAAGTTACAACTAGTTGATCGGTTTTATGTAACTCACTCTAGCTTCAGTCCCATCCTAATCACACCAGCATCATCACTCCAAAAACATAGAAATACATGCACACTACCTCTAAGAGGTGTGATCTCACCAGCATAACTCTACTTAATAAAAATTCTTTCTCTCTTGTGCACTATGATCAGTGCTCAATTTATAAGTATATGAAGGTATTTGACATAAATGAATCATTGAATGGCTTTACTAAAAATGAATGAATAGTTTTCCTTGTTCATGGGAATAGGAGGATAAGAGGTTTAATGGCTCCATGGTGTCCATATTTGAATCTATTAGATGAGGTGAAATCTGAAACAACTTCTAGAAGCCACTAGAGGTTGGGAAGATTCCTGTAATCTAATTAAAATTTCGCTCCTAGTCGACCAACGCACCTTAAAATGGGCCTAGATCCTTTGCAATGCAGCTTTGAAGGGAGTAGATAATTTTTAAAGTAGTTACTATAGTCTAGGGGTGCACGGATGGCTCAATGGGGCACTTCAACTGCATCTACGCAATGAAAATTTATGGCAGGAAAACAATCAATGGGATGACTTGTTTAGGGCATGTAGAAACTAATTTAGTGTTTGATAGACCCTAATGGATACTGATATGTGTTTTGGGATGATGCCCAAATTGACCTGTAACAGCTGCCCCCTAAAGCATGAAGTAAAAAATTATAATGTTGATTGATTGCTTTACGATGTGATGACTAGGATCTGAGGTGGATGGTGACCTGCATCAATTACAATACATTACATCATGATATTATTTTCATCTTGGACATGAATTTCAGAGGGATGCATACCCATACTCAGCACATAAACTATCATAACCTCATAATGTCATCTATAGATAGACCCATGATAGGATGACTATTTGTTTAATGACCATTGTACGGATGATTTGGTAGTGCTCCTGAAATTGCAGCCCGAATGGATGAAACTCAATCTAGGTCTTCTATATGATTCACTTGATCACTTAAGTATGAGTCTAACGATGTGAATATGTGATCTGAAGTCAAACATGGGAAGACACCGTCTAATTACCAACGAATGATGTAAGCTGTTACCAGACACAAGAGAAACCACCGTTGATGATAATGGATCTCGAGGTAATGTAGTACATTATGCATGGCGTGAATATATTTTTTGATGTCGAACACCATATAAAGCCTTTTAGTTGAAGGATTTCTATGTAAATATGTAGCCGGAAGTGAGAAACCTTTCATTGATGTAAGAAAACTCCAAGGTACTGAAAGGTTGTTTCTAAGTCTTGACTTCTGGATGGTGAGCTGATGTCGATAGGAAGCGACTTGTTGTAGGAGGGCCTTGATGTCTCCCCCGTCAACGATACAAAATAGGAGTAATCATTTTGGAGGAAAAATGTAATTGATGAAGCAATGTCAGGGATGGCGTTCATGAAATGAAGGTTTGTGATTATTGTAAAGGATGAGGAATAACTTAGTGACTTCTCTTGAACATATCGGCGATAATGAATGAACTGGTAGCATTGACCGAAAACTAAACTGATGGGCAGTGTGATAGACCATAGGTATGATATACCATCAATCAGATTACCCAACCCAAAAATCACGGAGATGAAGTGAATAAGTGTCATGTTCAAGAGCGACTTTCTACCATAGAGTGTTTTATCCCTATCCAGTTTTCCCCAGTAATTGCTAACTAGGACCTCTTTATTTTTCTACCGATATTGAGGAGGATAACATATGCTTGATGTATAATTACACCCTTTAGGTGAATCCATTGATATTTAATGCTTTAATGAGTCTAGGGAAGGTGAAACTCGATCTTGTCATGATGAACAAGTTCGTCACTATTTGATGCTTTAACTAGTCTAACAACAGTAGAAACTCAGTCCTTTTTCATGTTTAGAGAGTTTGAAAAAATGGACGAAAAGAAAACTCCACAAGTTCCTTTTCATATAATAGTCCCTCAGATCTGAAAAAGCATAAAATAATACCTCAGAGAAACTCCTAGCGATGTTACAATAAGGTTTTAAGTTTTTGTAAACATAATTTATCTCAGCGCAGAAAAGGGTTAAACTTATACTGAGTAGATGTCGTTTCAATTCCTTTTACAAGCTTGAAAGGACAAGTTCTCGAAAATATTTTCATGTTTTGTGAGTCTAAAAAGAGCTGAAAGAGAAATCCAGGGAGGTTCCTTTTTCATGTTTAACAAAGCTCGAAAAAGAGATAAAAGTATGCTTTGTGGTAAAAATTATGTTTCATGATCATGCATGACAAAATCACTATATTCATATGTAAACCTACTCAAAGAACCACCAAATGGATTAAAAATACTTGTTTAAATAGTAAAAATGGGTAAAAACCATAGTCAATTAATTAAATATGCATAAATTACTAAAAATTACTATTAAAATAAGAAATTACCAAGTCATTTTTACCATTTCACATTTACCATTCAGATTTTAGTGCTCCAAGCAATTTTTACCCTCGAACTTCAACAGCTGATTGTGATAGATTCTGTGGACCATTTCTCATGTCATCTGGACCAGGTAGGAAATCTTACCTTCCTCTTTATATTGGTTGCATTCTTGTTCTGTTTCAACAAATGTTTTAGGGTTTTGGGGCTCCTAGGGTAAATATAGAACACCCTAGGACAAACGCACCTTTGGATGTCGTAAAGTGTGTTGTAGAGAGGCTAGAAAGAAGGCCAGTTCCTCTAAATTTCTTTGTATTCCACGCAGGAGTGAGTTGGATGCATTTTAGAAACTTGTGTCTCATTTTCTGCCCAAAATTCCTCCAATTTTTTGTATGGAATGGATCCCAACTAAGCCTATGGTTTGATTCCAAACTTTGATCGAATCAGAATGTCGATTAAATAGCGAGAAAGAGAACATGAAGAACATGATATGGTTTCCCTAAATGATCCTGACACAATGAGAGCCCTCAGAGATTGTGGGTTGCTCAAGTAATTTAGATTGTCAGGGATGAGGCAACACATGGAACTATTGCAATTCTTGATTCGTTCATGGAACTCGACATTACAGGAATTTCACATTGGAGGAAAGGTGCTTCCAATATTGGTTTATGAAATTTACTTTCTGATAGGTTTGTTGAGACATGGTGCCCCCATTTCCCTTGCGGGATCCATTCATGGAGGTGAAACAATGAAGGAATACATTCGACAGTTTTATTGGCTAGGAACTGAGCCTAGCAAAGATGGAAAGATAAATATCAAATATGTATGTGATATTCCTTTGCGACTGATCCTATTTAATATCAAAAAGCTAGCTGGCACCGTGACACTACATGTCGTGAATATATCATACATGCAGTATGCACTTTACTGTCTTAAGCCAACCATGTTAAAATGGGCTGAAGCAGTACTCATTTAGATGAAATAAAAACTGACCAAAGTAAAAAGTGCAAAGACCAAAATTTTTAGCTATGGGTCGATCTTGATCACTTTCTTTTTGGAGATAGTTCCATTGATGCATCCACAACATGTGACACTGGTATTAGCTTGTCCTAGAGATCCAAGAATGCAATGGTGGGTTGAGCTAATGGCTAGACATGTTGGTCAATCATTGATCTCATTTTCCATTGCATTCTTTAGTTGGCTTCGAAGATAGAATATCTTCATAGAGGAGAATCCATATGTAAGGATGGATTTCCGTGGAGATCCACATTTTATTTTACCAGTCGACGCTCAATGAGGTGTTATAGGTAAACTGTTTGACCATGTTTCTGATTTCTGTGTTTTTTACATATTTTTGTGTTTTTTTATGTTTCCAAGACTAAACTAAAGATGTTTTATGTATTCATATGTAGGTACCGTTCAACTAGTGGTTCGTGCACAGTAGGCGAGAGAACCAACAAAGAGTACTGTTGGGAGAGAATTCCTTCAGGATTTGTATTTAGTCGAGACTCTTGTTGAGTTGCTGCAATATGTGGAGGGATTGACTCTTAGGATATGAGATGTCTGGATCGAGGAGTTACCTATGAGGTTGCAGTGCCATACTATTGGTGTGCCTAGACGTTGGATGAGGCTATTGCACATGATATCCAAAGAAGTGACCTTCTATCATGAGCTTCACTAGGTCTAATTAGATTATGCTATGTCTGCATACATTTGAGGTCAGATGACCAACGTGTCTTGGACACAATTTTTGTAGAAAACTCGATATAAATATATTTTAATTTCAATTTTTTTTTATGATTATGTGCAATCCTATTCAATTATGTGATGTGAATTGAAAAAATATCTTTACATATGTTCCAAATGTCTATTTAACACATAATTCGCCAAATAATAAACTAAAGTGTAAAAGTTTCTAGAAATGTGTTGATATTAGATGTAATCAAAACGTCTTTCCAAAAGACGAACTCTAAGGAACATGTGATGAATTGTTGGATTTCAGACAGTATAAAAACTAATAAGTTTTAGTATGACAAGTTTTGAATCTAGCCTGATGATGATGCAGTGAATGTTAAGTGAAATGGCATCATAGAGGAGTTCATTCAACCCACTATACTCAGCGATATTTTTGGTTAATAGACCAACACAAATCCCTTGGAAACTCATTAAATCGCCACTTGGAGCGAAGATGGCCCATGTTGTACAGGATAGATTCTGAGTACTACGACTAGCACCATCAACATATCCTACAAATGGTTCTAAAGATTCTGACATATGTAAAAAATGCAAAGCAGATTACTAACCACATGAAAAAATCTAGAAGACACAATTCTACACACATGCAATCAAAGCATATAATACAATGTTTACCATGCAAAATTAGGCACAGTAACCTTTAAGATACAACCCATTGCGAAGCTACACCAATGGAATCCGATCATAATCTACCAAATCATAGGCACCCTTAGCTAGAATGCACTTGAAAATGTAGCGGCCATGGCATAATGGATCAAATTTCCCTGTTCCTATGTTATCAGCTTCCTGATCATAAAGAAGGACCAGGTTTCCTTTCGAGAAGGTGTGATGCTTGACATTGCCGTCATATTACACCTTTATTCATTTATTATGTGCTTCACTTTCCAATTTAGCTTCATGACGTGTTTCATATAGATGGATGAGATATAAAAGACGTGCCTCTTCATCATAAGTGTCCGGTAGCAGGTCAGTTGCAAGTTTCAATGATGGTATATTACATTGGACCAGTAAGATAGATTCTAGACCGTATTAAATATGGTTGCATTTCTAACGAAGGTTCGATATGACCACAAAGCCGAGTACGGGATCAAATGCCAGTTTCGTTTATAAACCCCAATCATGCATTGAAGCATACACTTAAGAATCTTGTTGATAACTTCAACTTGTCCATCCACTTGTGGAAAATAAGGGGTAGAACTTGTTAGGGTCCTATAAAAATAGGATTCATAATTTTGAATTGATTTTGATTAATCTTGTAAATATGTACATACTTTACTTTCTACAAATTGTTTTCCCATATTAGAAAATAAAAAAATGTAAAGAGGGTAAAAGTCTTAAAATAAAAATCAATGGACTTGAAAAAAAAATATCAAAAAGAATATAAAAATGGACCCCAAAACAAAAAGAGATAAAAATAAAACATGAAAGTGATGCAAATCAAAATTCCACTACTATTTATTTTTAGTACAAAAAATAAGATTGTGTGCAACTTGTTAAAATTCCACAATCCATGAAGGTCAAACTGCTTAATCTTTACTTTTCATGCTTTAAATTTCATGTTGTTAGATAGAGAATAAAATATCTAGCCAAACAACTTAATCTGGGCAGATCAGTAGTTAGGTAGAGAATAATAAGAAGCTCAACAGTTTAATCTGAGCCCTTGGAAGAAATAAGGATAGAATTAATTAGTTTACTATTTAAAATAAAAATGAATAAGGGTCTGCAAACTCAAATGCACCCATAAAAAATGAAGTAAAAATGTTAGGGTAGCAGATGGGTAGGCATAAAGTAGTTTTCACAAGCATGGACATCAGAAAAAATGGTCATTTGATTTACTACTCTTCAAGAATCATTTCCCTTATAAAAATACCTTCTCCCCCTTTAGTTTTCCCTTTTCCCCTTTCCCTCTTGCAAAAATCCCTTTTCCTAAGTGAAAAACACATTTTACTTAGGAAAAATGAAAGCCCTTAACTAATTCCCCTTTTATTAAAAAATATCCAAAAAACCCAAAAATATTTTTAATCCTAAGTCCAAAATGGTTAAAATATATATATCAAGATCCACAATAAATAAATCTACCCCTGATATCAGGTTTTACACTATACTTAGTGTATTTGACATCTCGCATCACATTTCATTATTAACATACTAACCCAATGTATTACCTCCCTGAATATACATTTTAGCCCGTATTAATTAAATCCTTTATATATTATTCCCAACCCAAGGTTTATTTATAACCTATTGTTCTATTTCCCCACATGTTAATAATCTCGGTCCCACTATGTATATTCCCCACAGTTATAACTTTACACCTACGCGCATCCCATATGTTAAATATGATAACCTTCACATATTGTAATAAAGTTCCATCTCTGTATTTAAACTTTATTTTTAATATATATTAACCCAATCACATAGTCTAAACCGTGGGCCCCATGCCATCTGAACTCGTGACTCCATCACATCATCTCAGCCTTCTGATATTCACTTACCAAATCTGACAACGGTTAAACTCTATCGCGCATTTTGTTGCTCAAAATATACTGCAACCCAAACCTTGCGAAAAGCGCATTTTTTAGGTTTTCCTCCCCTCTACTCAGTGATATTTCTGGTTAATAGACCAACACAAATCCCTTGGAAACTCACTAAATTTCCACTTGGAGCGAAGATGGCCCATGCTGTACAGGATAGATTTTGAGTACTACGACTAGCACCATCAACATATCCTACAAATGGTTCTAAAGATTCTGACATATGTAAAAAATGCAAAGAAGATTACTAACCACCTGAAAAAATCTAGAAGACACAATTCTACACACATGTAATCAAGGCATACAATACAGTGTTTACCATGCAAAATCAGGCATAGTAACCTTTAAGATACAACCCATTGCGAAGCTGCACTGATGGAATCCCATCATAATCTACCAACTCATAGGCACCCTTAGCTAGAATGCACTTGAAAATGTAGTGGCCATGGCATAATGGATCAAATTTCCCTATTCCTATGTTATCAGCTTCCTGATCATAAAGAAATACCAAGTTTCCTTTCGAGAAGGTGTGAGGATTGACATTGCGGTCATATTACACCTTTATTCATTTATTATGTGCTTCACTTTCCAATTCAACTTCATGACGTGTTTCATATAGATGGATGAGATATAAAAGACATGCCTCTTCATCATAAGTGTCTGGTAGCAGGTCAGTTGCAAGTTTCAACGATGGTATATTACATTGGACCAGTAAGATAGATTCTAGACTATATTAAATATGGTTGCATTTCTAATGAAGGTTCGATATGACCACAAAGCCGAGTACGGGATCATATGTCAGTTTCGTTTATGAACCCCAATCATGCGTTGAAGCATACACTTAAGAATCTTGTTGATAACTTCAAATTGTCCATTCGCTTGCGGATAATAAGGGGTATAACTTGTTAGGGTCCTATAAATATAGGATTCATAATTTTGAATTGATTTTGATTAGTCTTGTAAATATGTACATACTTTTCTTTCTGCAAATTGTTCCCATATTAGAAAATAAAAAAATGTAAAGAGGGTAAAAGTCCTAAAATAAAATCAATGGACTTGAAAAAACAATATAAAAAAGAATATAAAAATGGACCCCAAAACAAAAAGAGATAAAAATAAAACATGAAAGTGATGCAAAATGAAAATGCCACTACTATTTATTTTTACTACAAAAAATAAGATTGTGTGCAAATTGTTAAAATGCCACAATCCATGAAGGTCAAACTGCTTAATGTTTACTTTTCATGCTTTAAATTTCATGTTGTTAGATAGAGAATAAAATATCTAGCCAAACAACTTAATCTGGGCAGATCAATAGTTAGGTAGAGAATAATAAGGAGCTCAACAGTTTAATCTGAGCCCTTTGAAGAAATAAGGATAGAATTAATTAGTTTACTATTTAAAATAAAAATGAATAAGGGTATGCAAACTCAAAAATCAAAAATCATTTCCATTTCAAAAATGTTAGGTAGCAGATGGGTAGGCATAAAGTAGTTTTCACAAGCATGGACATCAGAAAAATGGTCATTTGATTTACTACTCTTCAAAAATCATTTCCCTTGTAAAAATACCTTCTCCCCCTTTAGTTTTCCATTTTCCCCTTTCCCTCTTGCAAAAATCCCTTTTCCTAAGTGAAAAGCACATTTTACTTAGGAAAAATGAAAGCTCTTAACTAATTCCCCTTTTATTAAAAAATACCCAAAAAACCCAAAAATATTTTTAATCCTAAGTCCAAAATGGTTAAAATATATATATCAGGACCCACAATAAATAAATCTACCCCTGATATCAGGTTTTACACTATACTTAGTGTATTTGACATCCTGCATCACATTTCATTATTAACATACTAACCTAATGTATTAGCTCCCTGAATATACATTTTAGCCCGTATTAATTAAATCCTTTATATATTATTCCCAACCCAAGGTTTATTTATAATCTACAGTTCTATTTCCCCACATGTTAATAATCCCGGTCCCACTATGTATATTCCCCACAGTTATAACTTTACACCTACCCTCATCCCATATGTTAAATATGATTACCTTCACATATCATAATAAATTTCTGACTCTGTATTTAAACTTTATTTTTAATACATATTAACCAAATCACATAGTCTAAACCCCGGGCCCCATGCCATCTGAACTCGTGACTCCATCACATCATCTTAGCCTTCAAATATTCACTTACCAAATCTGACGGCGGTTAAACTCTATCGCGCATTTTGTTTCCCAAAATATACTGCAACCCAAATCTTGCGAAAAGCGCATTTTTCAGGTTTTCCCTCCCCTCTACGTGGCATATCTCCATTGGATCGCATCGCCTCAACCATTACCCCCCCCGCACCGTCCGTTTGAAATGACCACCCATTAATGCATTCATTGTTTGTTCAAAAAAATGTATATAACTACCAATTTGCACTCGTTTATCCTTTCTGTTAAATTTTACACCGAAGAAGCATTCTCGACTAGTTTTTACGCAACCAGATGATGCTGCTGACCATATTTCAAGCTTTTTCACCTGAAATCAAGACCTCTACCCCTACAAGACCATTTCAGAACCGAATGAAAGCTTATAAGGGCCAGCAGGAGTTTCAGAAAGCTTTCTTCCATCTCAGAAACCCTCCTGCACATAAAATATTCATTTTCCCAGGTATTCTTCAAAAGAACAAACGTATTCATCAATCTAAAAAAGTAATACCATTAATCAAATAATTTAGGAACCTTTTCTAGCCTAGAGAAAGCCCCATTGCCTTCTAAAATCTCTTTACTACAAAACCCTGGACATACTTGCACACATTCTAATATCTAAGACTGTTTTAAAACACAGAGTTTGATTAATTTAAGCTTCTGTATCCTAGAATAAGGCCTCCTTTCCTTCCAGTCCTTTCATATAGACCCTAGGCATCTATTTACAGAAATTTGAAGCTCAGAAATTACCTTTTGTTACAAAAAAAACACAATTTTATCGATTGAGAAAGTTATACCTTTGCAAACCATAGGATAAACCCCTCTTTCATCCTTATTCCTTATGTAAAACTGTTATAAATCTTTATGAGGTGCTCCTACTGGCTTCAACCACTTTTTCTAAGTTCAAAGAGTAAAAATTGATACATCAAGCAAAGCAATGGCTTCCAAAAACATTGTACCTATCAATTCTCTACAACCTCCTATTGTAGATATAGAGAACATTGCATTGGCTGACACAGAATTCAAGATTACTGATATAGTCATAGAGTTTAACCTTCTTGAGCTCCACTGCTGGAGCTAAAAAAAATCCATAGATCAGGCTGATGAAGCTTTCATTTGGGAGTCTAATTTACCAAAATATGGTGTCCAACAGACCTACCAGTGCCCATAAGTAATTAGACTCCGCCAGTCCTCTTATTTTACTATTACAGCATATTCAATTAACCAAATGCTTCAGAACCAATCCATTTTAGATGAATTTTCTTTTTCCATTGAAGCCCTCACTCAATTATACTTGAATCTAGAATTCCCCAACAGGTTCCATATATTTCAGACCTTCATGCCTTCTTCTGTAGAAATCCCCAAGATAAATCTCCATATATTTCTGCAAAATTCTTTGAAAGGACAAAATATATCATTTCCATGATGTCTTTCATTCTTGGTTATTTTATAGATGAACATGTTGATTTAGTAGTATTAGGTTTTTTGTCAACTTTTACACCTAGTTAGACTCCTGCTACCATTTTTAATTTTTCCCAATACCTTACTAACAATATCCATGAGCAGTTGGTCAAAATGCATTCTGAAGGTGTTTTCAAGTATTCCTCATTTATATTTCACATGTTTTGATACTTTCATTCTGAGAAGCTTCCCATCAACTCTCAAAAGTTTGATCTTGAAGGAAACCCACAATCAATCATCTTTTGGACTTCCTTGATAAGGAAAGAATCTACTAAATTCGCATACATAGATTTTATTGATTTCTTCATTCATCCAATGGTCAATTTGTTGAACAGAAGCACGCAGCCTAAAATTAGTGAAGAGATTAAGAATGTCCTACAGTTGTCATAGCATAATAGAATAGGATATTGGTACTTGTACCAAAATCATACTGAAATAAGAGTATATGGATCAAGTATTATTGCATATAAACTGCCCAAATACCTCCCTATGAGGTTGTTTTCCCTTGAATACATAAGGTAGATTCTTAATTCAGATGCAATTAATTTCTTGGCAGAAAAGAAGAAGACACAATTCAAATTGAAAAATCAGGTTGGCCCTTTTATTTGTAAGAATAGAGATGCAGGTCCAAAGGATTAAAAGTAGTTGCAGGAATTTAAATTTAGTCATATTTTTCTATGGTATTATGATCCCCTTGGAGTTATATGTAAAATTAGAGTTAAGTGAAAACTCAATCCTTATATACATGAAAAGAAACTAGAGATTGAGAAATTCTCCAACCAGTCTGAATGGTTGGAGAACACCTTGATAGAGGGAGAGAAGAAATGTGAGACTAGTCAAACTTTACAGACTCTAGCTCAAGAAGACAAGAAATCAAAGAGATGTAGGGAGAAGGGATCATATACTCCATAGACTACAACCGAAACTAAGTTTAAATTGAGATACAGTAGAAATCCAAAGTTAAATCCTGCCAGTAAAGAAGTGGAAACAATAGAGGTGCTTAATTAAGAAGTATCAGCAAAAGAAAATGAACCTCCTAAAAAAAGTGAGCAAGAACAGTAACCTACAACTTTAAATACTCATCTTATTCAGAAGCAGCACAATATTGAAGTTTCCTCATCCAAAAAACCAAAAGAAAAGGAGATGGATATCAAAGAAAGATACAAATCAATCAAGCCCAAAAATAAATAAATTAAAAATGAAATATATTCTCAGTATCTAAAGAAAACTCCGAGCATCTAGAATAGGCTACTTTGAGCCTTTGACTACAAGAATAAAAATATGTTGATGAAATTTCTTCAGCCCACAATTCAAACTCCTAACTCATCTTTTGATTACAAAAACATAGATTTTGAAGTTCCAGTCCATGATATTCATCCTCTGGACGAAATTGAGTTTCATAAGCATGCATGGGAGATGATTTATTCTACCATGACCACCAGGGCCATGAGTGCACAGATATTGAAAAACAGACTTGTAAATATTAGAGATCAACTCAGATTGGAGAAAGTACCTTCATAGGAAAAAGAAAATAGAATTAAATCTTTGGAGGAATAATGATTGAAGTAGGATATGATCCTCAAAATGTTAAAATTGCAGAGGAATTGATAAAGAAGAAAAACGCAGAAATTGTTGCATTAAAGAAACAACTAAAGCTGCCCCCTACAGAACATCCTCAAGCAAAAGAAGTATTGTAGGACACAAATAAGAAAGATGAGATGATGAGTCTCATTTTACAGTTGACTGCTTAGATAAAGGAAATGGAGATTGAAATGGACAAGTTGGTCCAGGAGAAAGAACCCAACAAATAAATAGTCCCGGTCACTGTCATTCCTGTAGTTACTACTAATGTACCTTCCACATTAGCAGAATCACTGGCTCCTACAGTCCCCATGGCTACAGAATTACCTGTCACTTCATCAAAAAATTCAGCTATAGAGTCTTCAACAACAGCATCACAACATTCAAATGAAGCAAGTTAGTAAAATATATGCAAGACATGTCTATTCAGACCAATGAGATAAGTCGACTTAAGGAACAACTTAAGATTCTTGAATATGAAAAGAAACTTGCTAAAATAATGGCTAAGAATGAAGAACAAAGAAATAATAGATTGAATGAACAATGGAAGAAATTAGAAAAGGATCTAACTTTGAAAGAACCCATGACACAAGTCAGGCAACAACTTCGGACAAATATCATTGAATATGTCAATGATACTTGGCCATCCATACAGGTTATCTATGAACAGATAGACTTGGTCAAATCAACAAGAGAAGCTATTCAAAATATCAAAGAAGAGCTTGGTAAGAAGCCTAAAGAAGCCCTTGAAATCATCAAGTTTGTCAATTCCAAAAATAGACAAGAACTTGAATATATTGGAATGAATGACAGAAAAGAAACCATCCTAGAATTTAGGAAGGTAGTTTCTAAGAAAAAATTGATGATATAGCTAGAGGAGAAATTCCAAAACATGGAGGTTTCTATTACCATGTTTATGATGAAATTTGATGTCCTAAGGCAAAAGGTTCTTGTTGGAACTGGGTCTCCTAACACACTCCAAAACTGGCCAATTTTGATACTTTTGATTATATTTAATCTAGCGCAGGGGTTTTGGGGCGGGTCAACACCCTAAAAGCATTGTAATGGGTGAAAGGGTAAAACTAGGGGTCCGAAAACCATGGGTTGCGGACCATAGGAAAGTCTAGGCTAGATTTTTATAAATAGAGATGCATTTTGTTTTGTAAAAGACAGAAAAGGAAATAATGAGCTATTGATGTGAATTGTTGGTTAGGCTATTTGTCTGGGTTTTGGGGAACAAACTCCTCTTGGCTGTGTGCACGGAGATCCAAGTCTAGCTATGTGCAGACCCTGCTGTTGTGTGCGCAGGTTGGGAAGGGAATTGTAAGGGATAATTTATGAATGAATGAATGGAAAGGATTGATGAAGTACTGAATCTGTGAGTAATATGTGCATGAATTATTGGTAATTGTTGTATTATGCGTTTCTTTCTTTACGTTGTGAAAGATATGTGTATTGCGTTCTTGGATCTAGATCTATTATGTTATGTTATATACTACTATGTTGATGTTATAAAAATCTTATATAATCATAGATCTGGTGCACGTGGATCCGAATAGAAACCCTCTTGGCTGTGCGTAGTATAAGGCGATCTGGGTATCACAGGACCAAACGTAGCTCTGCTTGTCTTACCTATCCTTTCTCGGTGTGCGAAAACCTGGTTCCAACACCCACCCATACTACTTCTGGTGAGACTTTGACCTGCGCAAGTAGGTCACTACCAAAAGGGCCAGTAGTATAGGGGTTTGTTGGCAAACCTTGCACACCGAACCTAGGTCAGGACCCCTAAAGCCAAAAAATGGTTCCGTTGCCGGGACCGGAAGAAGTTTGAGAAGGGAATCAGGTACTAACGAGTGAATACTGGAGAAGGGCGCCGACGACGGGCCCTTGGGAAACCATGTTGGTCCATTTAAAATTACCTGCCTTCAGGGGAACGGCTAAGGAGGACATGGAATGGTTTTGGTTTGTGGTAGAATCGGTATGGGTTGCGCAGGGTGCAGTAAGCAATACTATGAAAAAAGCGCAGTTATCACTAGCCTTTAATGGAAGAGTGTTGGACTGGTATATGCGATACATTGCCCAAAATGGGAGTACATCCATTTAGGATATCAAAGACGCTCTGAAGCAACAATTCCAAAAGCCAAAATCTTACTCCCAGTTGTTAGCGGAAGTAAAAGACTTCAAACAAGGTGTGTCTGAGTCAGTATGGGAAGCTGATCAGTGGTTGAAAAAGGCAATCAGGGAAGGAGGATTTGAGTACGATGATAAACAACTTACGGAATGGTTCATCGCCATGCTACTCCCTCACCTAAGCATACCTATGGGTCGCCAGATGTTTGACTCACAAGATAAAGCCTTAGAAGCTGCTATGAAATTAAAAGCTGGGCCTCTAAAAAATGTTGCATCAGAGGTACAAGAAACCCAGGTGCAGCTTGAAGCTATGCACCAGGAGCTCCTAAATCTACAATGAGAGAAAGGAGGTGGGGCTGAATTAGGTCACACAGTAGGCAACCACACTTCCAAACAAAGGGAAAACTGGTGTCGGTTTCGTCGGTCAATTGGCCATAAGGAGCAAGATTTCTAGATCTATAATAAAGTAATGGAGTTGGGAAAGTCACCAAGAAATCCCTCCTCACCAAAAACCCCATCGGGTGGGGGTGACTTCCCCCATGAACAATGTGAAGGGAGTCGAAGTGGAAGCATAGGTCGCAGTCGGGGCCAGTCGATATGCTATAACTGTGGAGGGACAGAGAACTTTGTGAAGGATTGCCCGAATCCCTCTCGACAGCCCTGCAAGTATTGCAGATAGTTAGGCCATACGTTAGGAGACTGTCTAGCCCTAAAAGAAAAGATAGAGGGAAGGCAGCTCCCATCTGTGCAAAAGGTGTGAAGGGTCTTAACCGAGCTAAGGGGTAAGGATTCAAAGGTAAATGTGGTAACACACAGTGGATTTGCAACTGGGGGAACTCCGAAAAGAGACAAAACTGACACGCTAATCCACAGAATTATTAGTAACTAAGAAGAACTGGACCTGGACAAAGCACAGGAAGCATTTATGGAAGCTCGAAAGGACTTCCTTGAGACTGAAGTTCTGCCCTCTAAACACCTGGGTGATGTCAAGGTAGTTGAGGAAGTTAAACCATTCTTACAAGCATGCATGAGGTTGCTGCGCAACCCCCATGCAGTCTAAAGTTGGCAGGCTTTAATAGAAAGTTGCGCAACACACACTACCCTATCACCCGACATTGAGGATGTGCATAAATTACATGAGTCTTAGAAATGCACTGGTAGGGAAATGAGGCTGACAGTCTAGGTCGGCAACTATGATATGGACCGAGTTATCTTAGACCTTGGGTCAGACATCAATATACTACCTAAGCACACTTGGCAGCACATGGGGGAAACCAAGCTGTAGAAACCTACCATCCAGCTTCGAATGTCAAATCAACAAAAAATCCGTCCACTCAGAAGGCTACCAAAAGTCAGGGTGGACATCGCAGGGGTGAGGATCTTGGTTGATTTTGAAATAATAGAGATTGTGGAAGATATGGATCCCTACCTTGCGCTCCTAGGACTCGATTGGGCTATAGACATGGGGGGTTTCATCAATCTCAAAAATCGCAGTATGATATTTGAGAATAGGGGCACAAGGGTTATTGTGCCACTAGACCCGGTAGAGGGAAAATTTTATGCGGAACCTATGCCCAAGGAGGGAGAGGGGGATTATGTTTACAAATTGACAGCGCGAGATCGGGACAACCTAACCCATGATACTGTACCATTCTACGAGGAGGATATTGAGGATCCCAGTAAGGATCTAGAAGATTGGTAGACCTGGCTAGGAGAAGCCTCTACATTGAGTTGTCTTCGTATCACAAAGGACTCCCTCTGTATGGTGCCAAAGGAAAAGGTTGGAGTAAGGCTAGAAGAACCGGTCGACCCACGAGTGAGCAATAGGTTCCTTATGCCACCTGTAGGTTTGGGTCCCATGTAGCAAGTTGGCCCTACGACGACAATACAGCCAAGGGTCAAGTAGTTGGGTCCATCGTCAGCCCCCCTTAAAGCCTTAGTAGAACAAATGATAAAAATATCTTAGTCTTGGGCCAAGAGCTACTTAGGAACTAAGCCTGTGTTGGGAGAAGATAGGCAGTTGTCACAAATTGGTAACCTTAGCATGATGAGTATGCCTAAATCACTGAGGATGCTACAAATAGCCGTTGGGACTGTACCCCCTAGTAAAAAGAAAAAGTTACCATTGAAAGAAGTGACTCCTGAGCCATTGGCAGGTCAAGTTACAGGGGTTTTTACCATTCCTTGGGAAACCTGCCCTGTGTAAAATATCTCTCTCTATCATCCAATGGACAATGCTTAAAAGGGGTCGGGATAGTCCGGTTAGAGGTATTGTCTCATATAAACAAGCGGCCTACTTTAAGTGTCTCGCAAAAGCAACCAAGTAGCAAAATTTGTTACAGTTGCAGCATCCCCCTCATGATTGATCAATCGCCTCCATCAAGAAGTAGTCAGCCAAAGCCAGGATTAATTTTCGCACAAGGATGCCGATTACTACCCCTACAAAAACCTCCACCCCAACTGAACCTGAGGTTGAAGAAGTTCTGGAAGAAGAGCCTGAGTTAGAAGAAGTCCCCCCCTCCACGGACCACAAGGAAAGGCAAGGAGAAAGCTCAAAGTTCAGAGACTACCCCGCAGGCAGCAAAAAGCCCCCAAAGTTCCTCAAGACTTACCAGGCCTCCATCCTCAGAACAAGATGAACAAGAGGGGGCTCTACCAGCTAACCCGATCAACTGGTTACCCCCCTTCGTTTGACCACGAAGACTGTCTACGCAAATACCGAAAATTTTGGATGGCTTGATCACCTACCTACAGACTCCGCTAATCCCAGGAGAGGTTCCCGTCCATGGTGACCCCTGTGGACGCCTCCATGAAGTAAAATTCAAGGATCATGATCTACGGACCAGGACACTTTCCCAGAATTGGCCTTTGCATTATACTTTGATACAATCCATGAGGATGAGGGGATCACGGTAGTACCTCAACGCTGGGTATGCGGCTTGGCAGGGTCCGGACTCTTGAGTATGCTCTGTATGCCCCACTTTGGCCGTTACATCATCACAGATTGGTTGGTGCACCAGTTACTCGCCCTCATTCACAATGGGTGCTTATGGATTTGTGACAGGGTCCCTATGAATGCTGAGTTGATCCACAAGATTACGGGCCTCCCGATGCAGGGGCCGCACCCGCTCGTGAAAGTCGGAAAGAAGTACGAAGCCGCTATTTCCCTATTTGTTCGGAAGACCTATGCAGTACAGTGAAATCAGCGAGTGTTTGTAATCCAAACCATCAACAACCCTACTATGCAGATGGACACTCGACTGTTAGCCTACAAACTAATGCGGAGGTGCCAGGGTTACAACTATCCCCGCCTATGTCATTCAGTTAGTTGGCCAGTGCATAAAGGGTGTGTTTTTTAATTGGGCTCAGTACTTGTGCAACGAATTTATTGTTAATGTCTGCGAGTCTCAGGAGCATGGGACATCGTTCTTCTATTCAAGGCTATTGTTCCTTATTGCACTCGTCACCTAGGAAAAACCAGAGGATTTGGTCGTTCTAGAGCTCTCGGCTGAAATGTGCGAAGGCGCTCGGTATGCCCACTTATGGGACTCCAAGGATAAGTAGCGCATCGAGGATAACAAGGTTTTTTGGGTCCTCTTCCAGAGCAGTGTCGCCACTTCCACAAACTCTCGACCGTGGTTATCCCCCACCATATATGACAAATACAAGCATATTTATGCATTTCAAATCACCATGCATCAAGTTCGGATTTGTAGCCTTGCCAGTCAAGCATGGACGGATTTACCTTATATGGTATCCGATGAAGAAATTGATCTACTGATCTCATTGTGGGCCCCCACCTAGAAAAAAGGTCTCCCTGACACTCTATCATCAAATACAGTCAAGTGCAGAGGTAACTTTCCACTGCAAACTGATGTAGCTCCGACCCAGGGAAATACTACCACCACCCATCCTCCCACCACTAAGAGGATGGGGGCATCGGCATCTGGACCAAGGAAGAAGCAGCATGCCCGTCATAAGCACTATGATGCGACAGTCACATTAACGAACAGCGACCTGGAGCAGATCGCGGACATGGTCACCATGGCTACCAAGGATAATTGGGCACTTGTCATGACGTAGTGGAAGGCAGGAGTCGATTCTCTTCAAGCAGACCTCCGTTCTCTCCAAATAAAATTGGCTCACCCCCCACCCAGTGAAGACCAGGCACCACCCTTGACAATTGACAATAGCTCGGCATAATCAGGGAAGCCAGTTGACTCTGGAGTATCCCTAACAATGCCTTAGTTGGAGCGCAGCCCCTGAAAGTCACAGGAATTCAACTAGACTTGGCTCAGCTACCCCACGTAGCCTTAGATAGTTTCCTTCACACTGTCTCCCCAGAGATTAGTTACCGCACTCAATCTGCAACTCGACAGCTTACAGCAGCCAAGAGCACCATTGCACAGAAGAATGATGAACTAATCTAAGTTATGCCACAGCAGGCGGAGCTTGAGACCGTGATCCACCAGCTCTGAATGGAAGTCACAAAGGGAATCACGGCTGAGGACACGTCTAGGAATAAGGTATAAAAACTGGTTGCTGCTTTCAAAGCCTCCCAACTGGAGATACATACTATCCAGACTCAGCTAGAACAACAGATTTCAGACTTACAGGCCAGGTTACAGCTTGGCACTCCAAGAACCACAAGATACACAAGACATGCAAGATATAATTCAACACAAGTCGAGTGCCCCAAAACTTATACACAACAATGTACAATATGCAATTGTCTAAAATATTTTAAAACATGAGAATTCATCAAAAGTGTGCCACATGTCATATAAAAATAATAGATAAAGGAAAAATAGTGTTGTGCCCAACACAAAGTCTCCCTTTGTTTAAAACTTCTTTGTTAAGCCCCTTATTTCAATTGTATACTTTCCTCTTGCAAATCCTATTATGAAATTCTTCTAACATAATTCATCCTTGGTACACTTGAATTCACTGACACGCCCTGGTACACACTCTTGTTTCTCCATTTCCATGCATTTTGACCTAGTTCTCCCTTTTCATGCCTCGACACTCCTCAACATGCATTGAAATTTTCCAACATGTGTTAGCATGCCTTTTCATTCCTTAGCATGCCCTATCCCTCCCTATTTATCATGCCCTCACAATTACCCTTACTTAATTTTTAACTTGGGAACCCAACCAAGTCCTCACTTGACTATAGGAGCTTGACCAAGTTATGATTACTACAACTAGAATATGGTGTTGAATTGTGTAGCTTGGGAGGTAATCCACAAGCCTAATGAGATAGGTTTGGTTTATTTTGGACATAAAAGGATTTGTTGGAAAATAACTCAAGTGAAGGGGATTTGGAACCGAGATGGAGTTTAAAATATGAAAGAAAATTAAAAGGAAAAAATAATATTTCCTAAGGTTTAAGTAGATAGAGTTCCTAAGTTATAGAGCATTCTTAAGAGGCCTAGCTAGGAAAATCTATTTAAGGATGCCTTAGTATGAAGGCAAGAACATCAAGTGGGGAGGATATCATTTGATCAAGGATGCCAGGAGAGATGTTTTCCTAAAGTAGGTCGAGTTAGAGGGTTGAGTAAGCGTTGCTGAAGGGAGGCCATGATAATCCACCAAGAGTAAGATCATCATGTGAGAGTTCACAAGAATTTCACATACCTTAATCGGTTTGAGATAGGAAGTAGGATGGCATATTTTTGGTTCTCTTATGGCAGATCAAGCTCAAGAGAGGCGAATCATGAGAATTTGGGGATGTGATTTCAGTCGTGTTTCTGTGTGAAGGCCACATCAAATTTTGAAATAGTAGAGAGGGTTTAGGCCCTACCTTGTGGTGGTTAATAGGTTGCAACGTCTATAATAAAGACCAACACAAATGGAGGAGGGTCTGCACTAGAATTTAGGCCCAGAAAAAAAGTAGTTGCAAGTGTAATATTGACTGAGGTAACCATAGTTTGAGGGTCATCGATATCTAAAGTTTAGGTCAAGATTCAGTCAAAGAAATTCCTAGAATTTATGGATCCATATGGGCTAGGCTATCTCTCATGGAGGAAATATTTGTCATTTTTTCTATGGGTGGATATGGTTTTCTCTAAAGTAATTAGAGTATAAGTATAATTCCCTATTTCGAGAGGTTTCGTACCATGTTCAATTCATAAGGTATTCCATTAAGACCATGAAAAATATGCATGGAAGAAAAGGGGTTGTGACCCTTAAAGAAAGGTTTATCTATGCAATATATACCACAAATTTGGAAGATGGTTTGTAGAAGTATGTGTGGAGATAGAAAATCCAAAGGAAGCTGGAACCTGACTATAAGATGGAGCAGAATAAATGTGCCATGAGGAATGGATTGACAAGAAGAGGGGTTGATTTTGGTGGATTGTCCATAGAGTTTTGGATAGAGATCTGAAGTAGCCTATAAAAATTTAGTCAATGGAGTGTTAATGGATGATTTGTGACCCTATTTCAGTCATCTACAAATTGTTCAAAGGATGATAATATGATTAGTTCAGATTTGTTCATAGATTGGACAAAAAGGAAATTGGTACATAAGAATAATTATTTTGAGAGGACTGAAATCACTATTAGCTGGCATATTGGAAGATCCCTAGATGAGGGCAGTGTTGTGGGCACTATATCAGTAAAAAAAATTATTGTGTTTGGGAAAATTGATGGCAGTCCAAGTACAATTCGACGGTTGTTAGGTGATTGTCAAAGAAGAGCTCTAAGTCTTGTACTTGTGAAGGAAAATAAGACTGGTAGAAGGGTAGGTTTATTGGGCCTAAGGACGTGTATACTTTGAAGGACTAAAGTAGCATTGAAGTGAGCTAGCCAACTAGCCCTAGTTGAGTGTATTGTAGAGGATTGCATCATTGAGAAGAAGGGAAACCTCCATATCCCTCGACTTGTCATATTGGAGCAGCAGTATGGAAAAAGTGGTTGCATCATGAATAGCTCTTGGGATTTGTTAGCGCAGCCAAGAGAAGGAGACATTGATCATCCAGTTTCTTTTGCTAGTAGGAAAAACACCCCATATCACCCACAAGCTAATGGCGCAGTGGAGGCTTTCAAAAAAATCTTGGAAACTGCACTTACTAATGTCTGTAATGCCAATCAGAATGACTGGGATGTGCACATCCCTTCGGTGCTATGGGCTGATACGACTACATGCATGAAGATGACTGGGAAGACTCCTTTAAGGATGGTCTATGGATAGGAGGCCATCATGCCCATGGAATATATTTTCCCTAGCCTGCGCATTGTAGCTTTCACAAATATGGCAGAACCTGACATCATGGAGGAATGCTTGGCATAGCTAGTTTCCTTGGAAGAAGATTGGTTTATTGCTAACATTCATTAGCATGTACAAAAGGCACATGAGAAATCTTGGCATGAATAGTGCATCCGACAAAAGGTGTTTAAGGAAGAAGAGTTGGTTTTAATCTATGATAGTCAATTTGCGCGACACCCGGGGAAGTTCCGTAAGCACTGGTTGGAACCATATATATTCAAAGAGATTACTAAAGAAGGTGTAGACAGGTGCGATGGAAGCGCAACAATAGTGCATAGGTAAGGAGGTGTGGGAAGGTATGACTGAGGTGCAGGGGTAGTGCGCAACTATAAAAATTAGCCATTGGAATAGTAAAAATGGGTGAAAAACTATTTTACTGTTGGATGGAGTAGGTTTTTGGCAATTAATGCAGCAATCTGAGAGGATTTTTTACCGTTTCCTCGATGGTAATTCGCATTGAATGATAATCTGACCATTTTTACCCATGGTGGCTTATAAAAGGAGGGGGGTAGGTCTTAATCGGTTCCTTTGCACTCTGAAGATCTCTTGCTCTGTGCCTTATGGTGATTTCTATGTTTCTTGTTACCATGTGATTTGTATGTCCGGGCAAGGTACCCCTTCCAACAGTAGCAATCCTAAGTTTTTATTTCGAGCAAGGATGACTGCCACTAACTCAACAAAGTCATCCACTGTTATGGCTTTCAATGAGCTAGGGTCTGAAGATGTTTTTGAAGTTACCCCTAAAGTCGAAGAGGACGTTTACACGCTGGCCAAAGGAAAAGGAAAGGGGAAGGGAAAAGGAAAAGATGAAGGCAAGGATAAGGGACATGGAAAAGCCATGAAGTGGGCTTCGACTAAGCCACGCACCTCCTCCAGGATCATTCACTCTCCCCAGAAAGTATGCCAAGCACACTTGCCCAATCCCTCAAAGTGCCCCATGACAGCCCAAGAGGAGGCCCTTCTGGTAGCCTCGCTCTCATGGCTACTAGCTTATGTTAAGCCATGCAAGCCAATGGTGCTCTTGCATAAGAATGTGGATATGGTTCGTGAATATCTCCAGATGCCCCTAGTGCTGCAAGAGGTCCCTGCGATTGGAGAAATGTTTGGAAACATACCTTCCATCAAATTTGATCACCACGATCTCGCTAATGAGGACACCTTTTCGTATTTAGCCCCAGAGCTCTATCTAGAGCGGATTCTATATGATGATGTGCCAAAGGTGTAGCCCATGCCTTGGGCACGTGGGGTGCATTCCTCAGGGATCTTGAACTTGCTGTGCATCCCCTACCTCGGGAGGTACTCCATCATTAGCCTGGTCGTTTGACAGCTACTCTCCTTAATCCATGATGGATTCTTATGGATTCAAGGCTGCATCCCTCTTGATGCTATGCTAATCCATAAGATCATTGGCCTACCCATGAAGGGGCCCTATCCCATGAAAGATTTTGGGAAGAAGAATGAGTAGAAGGTGGTTGAAGATGTCAGGGATAAATACAAGGTGGACCATGACAAAAGAGGGTTCTTTGTTGATATCATTGTTGACCTCGGGGTGTGCATGGGCACTCTTTTTCTTGGTTGTAAGATGATGTGGAAGTGTCGACCATTAGCTGTCCCTGTATACATCATCCATCTAGCAGGGAAATGTGAAAAAGGGGTCTGTTACAATTGGTCCCAACACCTATTTGAAGAGTTTCTAGATAACGAGCACGAGGTTCAGGACCAGGGTAAACCTTTTTGCTACTCTTGGTTGTTACTGTTGATTTCCCTGGTCACATGGGAGACACCTGAGGATGCAGTGCTCCCTGAACTTGAGACCGACGTATTTGAAGGAGAGCACTACGTGAATCTATGGGACTCTAAGGACCTACAGTGCTTGAAGGAAAAGAAAGTATTCTAGGTATTGTTTGAAGGTGCACTGGTGGCAGCGATACACTCTATTCCATGACTAACACCTACAGTATATGAGAAATATAATCACATTTCTGACTTCCATGTTACCATGCACAATGTGCAAATCCGGGTGTGCAAAGACCCAACATGGAACAATCTGTCATATATGGTCACCGAGGCAGAAGTAGAACAAGTGATAGCAACCTGGCCGCCTACGTGGAAGATAGGTCTCAAATCTGTTGAAGATTGCAACAAGAAAAAGTGAAGGAGGCATCTTGAAACATCATTCCTAATCCTAGTTGGAAAGTGATCACCTAAACTAGGTGGGGCCCACACAGGTGATTTTTGACGCAAAGTCTATTTTTAGACTATGTCTATTTTTAGACATGTCGATCATATTCTATGAGTTGCAGGATGCTATTTGTGGATGGTTGGTCAAGTTGGGAAAATAGATGGAATTCTATTTTTAGACATATTGGGTGGAATCTATTTTTAGATTGCCAGTCTAAAAATAGATATGTCGAATATTATTAACTCTTAATAATATTTGGACTATAAACATTATCTTATTCTCTTGGAGCACTTCAGTTAAGTGCACAGATGTGGCACTGGAGCTAACAGAAGGAATTACGCTATTCCTGAGGGTTAAGTGGAGCTATTGTATGGAGACTTCAGTTATAACTCATGTGACAGAGTTTGGTGGAGTTATTGAGGTAGTTGGTGGAGTTGTGTTCAGTTTAACTGAGTTAAACATAGTTGAGTTAGTTGTATCTAGTCTAACTAATTGATACACTAGTGAGAATGGTGTGAATTAATTAATTATTAATTCACTAATTATTAACTCATTAATCAACTAAAGAATACATCAGTTAACTACAGTGCATGGACAGTTTCAGTGGAGACCAGTGAAGAGGTAGGTGAAAGAGCAAGTGTGACTATCACTTGTGACTATAGTGTTGCATGATTTGCAACACACAGTGGTTGGAGATGCCTATGAAGATTGCATGAGCAAGGCTAGGGAAATTCGAACTCATCCAGAGCCATTCTTTAGCAGTGATTGTGCAGTAGAGGCAGGCTAGCAGGTGGCAGAGATTGGAGCATGAGATTTGCTAGATCGGACTTGATTAGTGTGTAGCAATTGGAGATTGTACTGAGAGCTTGTGAGGAGCTTTGTATGATGATTTTTACATGATCTCTATGACATATAATATACAGATATTTGGGGGTTTTCAGCTTTAAACTTTCCCATAAATTACTGTTTTCATATGTGTGAATTTTTATGGTTTTAATGTGTGCATGAAATTGATTTTATTTCCGCAATTAATGATCAATGGTAGAAGAGATTCTGTATTGTGCATGAAGTCAAATAGTATGTGATCAGGAGAATATTGGATGTATAACATATCATTTATATAATTTCTACAAAATCCACTGCTCCGGTCACAGCAGGCACATCCAACAAATATGCAGCATGAGAAGATATCGTTCCATAAAGTACAACGAAGGAAACTAAGCTGCGCTCCAGTGGGAAAGATACCACCAAGGATACCCCCAAATACACCAAAAAGGAGACTAAGCAAGAGCTGGAGCATAATACCAAGACCGGAGGAGTGAGTGGGGAGGGTGTGGAGCCCCCACGAGGTACAAATCACACTACCGAGCCTTCCAAAGGTCAGCACGAGAAGCGAAAGAGTGACAATTCCAGTGGAGATGCGGAGGTCACCTTAACTAATGAGGACTTGGAGAAGATAATAGAAATAATTGAGAGGTATACCTCCTCTTACCTTGATAAACCCAACCTCACCTCCAAAGTCATATATATCCTTAATAATTTCACCAGCGCCAAAATGGAGATCGAGCACGACTTAGGTCAGGGGTTGAATCCCTTCTATTTAACCAAAGGGCCTAAGTCCACCCTTTGAATAAAACACTACCAATTGTCAATGATAGCCTTTTCTCCCCTTTTCGTGTCACGACCATTTAGAACATGCACTCCTAAATCTTCATTTAGAACTAATTTTTTCGTTACTTGCCCCGGTATGTCATCAAAACTTGGTGAGAAGGATTACTCTTGCTTTGAGGAATTTTGTGTTAAAATTATGCGACTGTGGTCAAATTCCACCTTGGTTAACTTAGATGATAGAGATTATGATTGTATTGAATTTCTCATTTTGAGAGGACAAAAATCAACCTAAATATCACCTCATTTGGACAAGCAGAAGTTGGTTTTTGAATCTATGAACCCCCTCATATACGTTGGACTAGCTCGGCCCTATACACATGTGCATATTAGATTAGGTCGACCCTAAAGCAAGGGGACCAATTGGAAGACTATAAATACAAGTGCCCTCTAACTCATTTGGAAAAAAATGATGAGACACTCTTCTATGTTGTTTTTTGGATCACATAGGTCTAAGGCACGTATAAGAAAGATCAGGTTCGCTCTAACGTGCGATTTCAGGGTCCAAGGATCGCATCTCTGATTTAGGATTTTAGGCCCCAATTGCAGGTACCAAAATAGAATTTTTCTACCCTGGTCACTCCCTCCTCGACTCATGAGTGCGACTGAATCCTTCCAGTCATATGGATCCCCCTCTGTGCATGTGACCAAGAGGTTAGGGTTTCCATAATCATATCAAACCCTGGTCATACGCTTCCAGGATCATCAGTGTGACCAGATATCCTAGTCGCACACATAGCTCTTCCTCAGTGTGACCAAAGCATCCCAATCACACACTCAAAATGTCTTCCATGAGACCAAAACATTAGCGTTTCTGTAGTTCAATTTTGAGCCCCATTTGAGTGCTTACCTAGCTTAAGGGAGCGACTAGGACCCTATAGTCACATAGATGACTACTCCTCCATGTGACCGAGGAATAAAAGATGAATTTCCAGTATTTCAAATATTTCACTCAATAACCATAGGATTCATAAGTAAATTTAAGTCAATGAGAGTTCAATAAAATCTTTAGAATTTGATTTCAGAGTGCATACATGGTTGGATTCATTTCATGAATGTTATAGTAGTTTTATTGGTTAGTTGCATAGATGAAGATATGGATCATTGTACTCTCTTTTTCTAAATCATTTGATGAAAATCTAAGAAGAATAATTTTCAAGGGTTTTTCCATAGTGGGTTTTTCTGTGGTCTCCGACCAATCCTGGTGTCTCTACGTGTGCATGATTTTCTTCTATTTTTCCTTTATGTTCCACTGCATTGATGATGATGTTATTGCTCTTTCTACATAATTTCATATGCTATTGAATAATGATGTAAATCTGAATAATTTTATGATGCTATGGGGTGAACTTAATGTGTTAATGAAGAAATGTAATTATCAAAGCAAATAACTATATAGCCCTATGAAAAATTAACATTATGAGACAGCAACAAAGGTCTGATCCTTATCAAATTCTCCTCACCTATGCCTACTCTTTCAGGATTTATCGAGTTTGGTTCAATGAGGGCCTTCTATGATCTAATCCCACTGACCAAGTGTTGTCGTGCTATGTCGCCAACAAAAAACGAGTCTGAAAGCTAGATCCATTTAGGTTCAACAATTTTAATAGTCTGGACGTTACTCATTTTTTTCAAATTTGATCCCAAACCTGTGAAATGGAAATCACTAAATCCTTATGTTGATCACACCCTCTAGGTTTATAATGATTATGCACCAAGGTGAATGATGATCTGCTCACACACCTTCCTTCATTTCGTTTCCTACTACCATATGTAAATATCGAGGACAAATCAAGGGATTTCCTATCCAATTTCTAATTGATAGGATTCAAATGGATAGAAAAATATTACGCAAAGAAAAATCATATACAAATGCATGGAAAAAGTTTAAAACTATATTCACTTTTTATCATGGGATATGTACAAAGAACCTTACAGACATTCTGTTCGAAATCTTACTTTTGAATGCACTTGGGAGTTTTTTTCTCCCTATTCTACAAACACATTTCTATAAAACTTCGCTAGTTGCAAATATTTAAACATAAAAAATAGAAATGGGACATTTGCTTAGTAGCCTAGAAATGATAGATTTCTAACCCTACACCTGTTACATTAACAAAGGACCACTTTGATAGTCACTAAAACAAACTAACACGTTACCAATATTACTATGAGACACATGGCTAATTAACAACCTACAATTTCTTATTTATACACAAAAATAAAATATCCCTTCTAGAATTGACATGGTCCCCTTGGGGTCTTAAATACAATTATTTTCCTAGGGTGATGCTCCTACATCAATGAATCATACTAGTTGTGACATTACATAGTACGTTCCTGGTGAACTTGCTGCCAAATCACCATTATGATCGTTGGCGTGGTTGAGGAAAAAAACAACTTGAAGAAATGTTTAGAAGGTAATATATTTATATGCATGACTCATAATTAAGAAAGATTACAATGGTTGGAAATTTATTGTTGAGTAGAACACATATACAACCTCAAAAGAGAACCTATAATATTACTTATAGAGGAAAAAAATCCATTAACTCACCTCCTTAATGTCACTTATGGGGATGGGTACATGATAAGAGAATATGAATTTTCCTATTATATTAAGAAAATAACAAACCTAATAAGCCATTAAGAAAATATGAATGTCTCAACAACATGAGCCCAAGGGTGAATTATACTAGTTATGGCATGGCATAGTATAAATGTTTGGTGAACTTGCTACCACATTACTAGTATGATTGCTAGTGTGATTGAGAAAAAGAGAACATGACGAATTTTTTAGAATGTCATATCTTTCGACCCATGACTCATACTTAAGCAAGAATACAATGGTTGGAAAGTTTTTATTTATCAGAACACATATACAAGCTTAAAAGAGACCCTATAATATTACTTAAAGGGGAAAATTTCCATTAACTCACCTCCGTAATGCCACCTATGGGGTGGGTACATGATAAGAGAAGATGAATTTGCCTATTATATTAAGCAAGGAATAATTCTTGGATCTAGTTCTCGAGGGTCACATAAATTTCCTTGTTGAAACTATTCCTTTAAATTAGGAAATATATTGGAGTTCTTCCATAATAATTAGATGTGTGGATATCATGGGATCTAAAAAAATGCATGAAGGGAATTTCACTTTTTCTATGGTGAGATGATTTTTTCCTTGAATTTTTCAAACTTTAATTTTGGAAGAGTCCCAAGATGGTTTGAGTGGGCTTAAATAAATTTCTCATGATATTATGGATTCATCAAAGTGTGTAACATCTAGCCATTGACATAGGCGTTCTTCATTAAGGATGATTTCATCTTCATTAGAATAAATAATCTTTTCGATTAGGATAGAGGCATTCTTCATTAAGCATGATTTCATATTCATTATAATAAATAATATTTTAGCTTGGGACATAGGGCTTCATCATTAAATCTTATTTCATCTTCATTAGAATAAATAATCTTTTGAGAGTATCAAAGATAAATTCAACTGAATTAAGAAAAAGGAAATAAAATATGTAAAAAGAATCACTTCACTCTTTTACAATATTCTCTACTAAATCACCTTATGGAGTGATTGATAAACTGGTTATTGTTCTTCATCCCAATTATATGTTATAAATGAAGAATTTGGAGTTTGAATCTTGTATCCTTTATGTGAATGTATTACCTATTTGAAGGAGTCTCTACGAAATTGGAGAAAATGAACAATTTTGTGAAATCGTCTTCTTATGTGGTAGATGAGTTTTGAATTGGTTTTCCCAATTGAAAAGGTGAGCTTTTTAAGCAGATATTGTAAAGTTTTGTTGATACATAAACAGGCTAACTTTCTCTCTTCAAAAGAACATATTTTATAATTATTATGTATCATTCAGCGACTCTATTTTATTATTATGTATCATTTATTAGTGATTTATATAATTTACTATGTCTAATCAATGACTATATTTTATAATTATGTATCATATATGAGAGAATTGTATAAATAAATTATTGTCTTGATTAAAGTAGAGTAGAGTGTCTTTATTGTATAGTATAGAATAACTTGTCCCATCCCCGATTCGTTACTGCCCACATCTTATGCATTGAAAATAATCAATTCAAACCTCGGTTCCTTACTACCCATAGTTTACACAATGAAAATAATCAATTCAAACTCTAGTTCAAGGATTTTTACAAGGAAAGACTAGTGGGAAGGATGGGAGGCTAAGCGTCAAGATTTGCTTCACAACAATGGCTGGATGGATTTCTCAAAGATTCAGGTGGCCCATAGTTTAGTTGAGAAAGTAAATATATTCATATCTCTTGCCTCTTTCCACAGTTTTTCTAATGTGAAATGTTTTTCTAATGTATTTTCTCATTGCTTAATCTATATCACAAGCATCCATCAAAATTTCAACATATATCTACTTAATTCCTCTTAGATTCTTAATATTTATGTCGAACAAACAATATGTGGTGAATGCCAGAATGTTATATCTGTTAGGGTCCCGTGATTTAGTATATTGGTAGACCAAATGCACAGGGTATCATGAAACTAGTCTTTGAAGTCCTAGGACCTAGCCTTCTTGGACTCAAAGAGGGCTCTCTCTATTATAAGCAAAGGATGTGAACTTGTTTGCTTTATATGGTTAATTTTAGGCTAGTTGTGAAGTTTAGGTTTTTGTTTGTTTGGTTGGGTTGGGTAAAATGATAAAGTGGAATAGGTGGAATGAGAGGTCATCAAATAATTGGGCTATGGAGTCTATGAAAGTCATGGATATCTCAACAATGAGGTAGAGTGCATCACAGGGAAAATCTAGTGTAGTCAATGGATATTTTAAGGTTATGTGTGAAGTGAAATGGACATTAAGTTGGGAAAACAAGGTAGGGAAAAGGAAAATTAGGAATCCTTTGTCATATACCTATAAACAAGAAGGTCTCAAATACTGATAAGAAAAAAATAATAATCATGAGATAGGGAAAACCATTTACTCAATGACAATACTTAAACAAATAGATATCCAAGATGAACAATTTAGTGAAACACAGAAAGCAAGATATCCTATCTAATTTCAGTGATTTCACCTAGAAAGTTTGAAAACATATAAGATTACAAATAACATTAATCAATGAAGAGGGAACTCCTAGAAATCATCAATCAAGCTACAAAGAAATTTGAGGCAAACTGATAGAAATGGACAAAGGGCAAGATTGAAACAAGACCTCATTGACTTAACCTAACAAGCGATACTTAAAAGAGAGATTTCAAAACAGAGGTTAGATAGAATCAAATAATCAGAGCTTTCCATGAAACATATTTGGAAACTAGAATATTAATCCATTGATGAAATAAACAAGCATAAAGAGGCCTAACGAGGAACTAAGAATTCCTTAAACACACCCAACATAGGAAAACATAAAGATAGTAGAAAACAGGAGGACTAAGGTGCCTCAAACAACATTTCTTAGCCTATAATTTTCTGATCTACTGCAACATAGAAAGATGGACATAATGATAAACAAGAAAACACGAAAAAATTAGAGACACATCACCATTCACCAAGCTCAGGGATCCTGCGAGCAAGCTTTCATCATCATCAATCAAAGCATATCATTCACAAGCTCCATTACACCAAATTTCTCTTCAACCTTAAAGAATCATGTATTGCTCTCAAAACTCATCAAAATCCAACAATTACAATGAGTCCTCAATGCTCTATTTTACCAGAAAGAAGGAGAAAAACCTAATAGAGTATCTAGAAGCCTATTGGCTAATCAGAAATGTCACTATTGTCCTTGAGACCTTGCAAGGCCCAAGGCACAAAATATATTTCCGGGCATTTTTAACAAAGAAATTGACATTTGATATCTGAAAAGCCTCCTAAAAATTTTCAAGCGTACATTGTTGAGTTTCCCTCTGCTAAGGGCATAGCACTGTGTTTATGAGGAATTTCCATGCCAAGGGCATAGCACAGGAGCTGGAAAAATGGGTAATCTTGTAGCAGTGTTTTTAAGGCCTTCCCGATATCGGAAAAGGCTATGTGATGGCTCATTGGAAATCCCTTGAAGTCTACTTTCCAAATCTACCATTTTTTCTCTGATATGACCTATGCAGCCTATTAAAAAAGTAAAAATTCCAATGTTGGTTAAGGCGTAGCACATGTCCTGAAAAGTAGGCAGAAAGGTGAAAATTAGGGTGTTGTTTACCCTTTTGGAGAACCAAAAGAACTCCAATTGATCTGAAATTTTTTTAGCATTCTATATTTGTGATGAGGACCCAAAAAATATAAACCTTTCCTCCTGAAGATGCTCTGAAAAAGAGCATAACACCATGTGTGCTACCCCCTTGGCCTCAAAATTAGAAAAAAACAAAAACTTGTCAAAATTCTCCCAAATTTGGTGGATGAGTGCCTCATGGGTTTTGGGAGACCTGTAGAGAGGCTTGTGCCAATATTCTAAGCCTAGATTGGTTTTTTTCTTCTTTTAGTGCTTGAATTTCCATGAGGGCTTCCTTCAGTTTGGCACTAGCAAGTTTGTTTTTCATGGCATAATGTTTGGTCATATTTTTCAAAAGAGAAAATTCCCTCTTTATCTTCTTGAAGTGCTTGTGTTCATTCTTCTAGTACTGAATGATATATTTTACCATCTCAAAATCCCTCTCCAACTCCCTGATTTTGGCATCCTTACTTTGGAGTAGTAGTCTAGTGGCCATTTCCTCATCTTCATTATCACTATCTAGGTCAATGAATTGTGGCTTTTGAGTAGTTTGCTTGCCTCCCTTAATTTTCTTATCCTTTTTCATCTTCTCTTTGCCCTTGTAAAGCCTTTGAACTGATGTAGATGGCAATGTCCCTTCCCTTTTTGAGACAACAAACACTTGCCTTGATCCCCTTTGATATGTGTGAGGGAGGAAATCAAATTTGTTTACTAGAATGCTCTCACCATGACTGACTTCAAGATTGCCTTTCCTTTCATCAATGATCTCTACATTTATGTTTTCTTCATTTTGTTATTGAATGCCCTCTTGAGAGATGTTTTAATTTTCCTTTATGCTATCATCACTATCATGATCTTCATCATTTTCATCCTCTTCTATATCTTCTGCATTTTTATTCTCTATGTTTGCAACATTATCACTCTCTGCATTGTCACTATTAGAGGGTGTTGTCACTATTAGAGGTGTTTTTATTAGTGTCTTCATCACTGTCTTGTGCATTTTTATCTTCATGGCTGGCCTATTTTTCACTGTTCCATTCACCACTGCACAGTTCGTTGCCTTTGTCTTCATAATTTGTCTCTTCATTACCTAACCCTTCTTCATTAGTGTCATTGTCATGCCCACTTCCATGCTCACTGTTTTCATATTTATCACTGTCATGTTTACTGCCATCTTCTTCTAGTTTTGCCTCTATCCCTTCTTCAAATTCTGCCTCTGTCTCTTGACTGTCATTTGTTTCTTCCTCCTCTTTTGGCTCATTGCCTTCTTCTTCTTCTTCACCGTTTTTCTCATCAAAATCTGCCTCTATCTTTTCATCATTGTCATTTTCTGTGGGCTTACTGCTAGAGGTATCTTCATCAGTTTCTTTATTGTCCTCAAACTCTTTCATGTCATCTATAATTTCCTCATTGCTTTCATTTTCATCACTATCATCCCCTTCTATATCTCATGCCCTGTCATCTTCTTCTTCATGGCTTGCATCTATTTTTTCCTTCACTATTGGGCTCACTACCTCTGTCTTCAAAATCTACCTCTTCATTATCTTCTTGTTCTAAACTGTCCTCTTTGTCATTGTCATTTCTTACTCACTTTCCTTTGTTTCTTCTTCATCATTACCACTTTCTTCATTTTCATTTTCCTCTCCATCATCACTTGTTTCTTCCTTTTGACTGTCACTTTCTTCTTGGTTGTCATTTTCCTCTTTGTCACTATTTTCCTCATGTTCTTCATCACTTTCTTCTTGTTTTGATGCTTTAGGAGAAGGTGAAGGAGGGAAGTTCTCTTGGGGAGAGGATTCATGTGTGGATGAGGAATCATGGTCAGTGGGGGTTGATGGAGGAATTGAGGAAGGTGGATGAGATGATGGGGACAATTTTTGCAGAGGAAGAGGCTGTGGATTTTTGAAAACACCATGGGTGATGAACACTTCCCATGGGATACCCTGTTACTCTAATTGATGCAACACAATCATCTTAATAAGATAATGGTGGAAAAGACTCTACATTTTTTGTGAAGGAGGCCTCTTTTGCACAATGTATGACATCTTATCAATACTTATATAAAGGTAATAAGGAAAATGCAGTAGCTTTGGCCTAGTGAAATGAATGGGTAGTATTATATGGTAGGAATAGAGCCTAGGAGACCTACCCTCATAGGTGAAGTATTTAATGATGACTTTTATTAAAGCGGCATATATTTCCAACAGATGGGAAAAGGGGAAAATAGTCTTGCAATCACCTTGGTATCTTTGTTTCAAGAAAGGTTGGTAATGGCTTAAGTCCAAATTCACATGTTTGAACCATTTTTCTCTGATGCAAGGTATCCTAGTGGCCATAGAAATTGTGTTGGTGGACAGCTCAAAATTTACCCCAGCTAGGTGTACTTGGTAGTTATGGTGGTTTAGGATGAAAAGTTTGGTCAACTCAGGGTGAATTTTGACTCTTTGTACTTTTTCATAGAAACCATAGCATCCTACCTCTTGGAAATATGCAAATTGTGATAGGAGAGGTTGTCAACTCCTTGGTGCTCAAAGGCTCAAACCTATCTGCTCTTCCACCCTTTCTATGTGGTCCCCTAGGTCTTTGGCCTCCCTCGCCATTGCCACCACTATCTTCTCTAGACATTTTATCTCTACTCTTGTTTTTGAAATAAAAAACTTGAAGCTGCTTGTGAGATGATATGATGAGGGTGAGTGGGATGGTGAGAAGACAGTAGTGTCAAGGCTTGGTAGTGTGGAGGCTAGTTGTGAAAATGGAGAGGTTTATTTGGTAGAAGAGCCACTTCTTAGCATGGAGACCAAACTTATCTCTTCTTCTAGGATTTATAACTTTCTTTCTAAAATTACCCTCTCAAAATAGCATGATAGGGGGCAATAGAACTAAAAATCTCTTATAAAAGCTCCAGAGGCGCCAAGAAGATAAAATTAGGAGTTTTGAGCAAATTGGAGGCTTGCACAGCTTTGAAGAGCTTCCTGGATGAATGTGCATCATAGGAGCGCAGCACTCGGGCCAGTCGGGTTGGCCCTGAACATAGTATGGGAGCATAGTGTAGGAGGAGGTTCTTCGTTCAACACCTAAACAGCCAGCGCATAATGTGGGTAGACCTGCACGGTGTTGGGTGAGGCCTGAACAGCCCGGCGCGTAGCGTGACACAGACTGAATGGCTGTCAGGTGTCGAGCTTCTCCTGCATGTGGTAAATGCATAGCGCACTGCTATAGGAGTGCAGTGCCCAGTTTTAGTTTACACAAAGATAACCCACATGCACGTAGAGAAGCTTTACAGGAGCGTAGCGCAGGGCTTCTCCTGCCCGAAACTTGCCAGAAACCCTGATTTTTTACTTGAAATCTTTCTCTCCTCTTTGGAACATGACAAATGAGTTGAGTGATGAATGTGGTTCCTTTATATCCTTGGAATAAAAAAATTAAAACTAAAAGCCCACTTTTCTAATGTTTTCTTTTGACCTTTTTATCCTTTTACTGATATTTTTTTCACCTTTTTGCAGGAGGTGATTTAGGCATAAAAATAATTCTTTGGTGGGTGATTTTGAAAATATAACTTTCTTCCCCCTCTTACTGCTTTTGATAATGACATCTACATTTTTTCCAAGACTGTAAATCATGCTACCATGTCTTTTTTTGGCCACTTAGGTGTTGCTCATGTAGGTGCCCTGATACACATTAATTTTTTTTTCTTGGTCATTTTTGGAATCTTGATAACTTTAGTCACTCAACAGCAAACTCATGATCTTCTTGGTGTTCTATTTTGACACTTAACCTCCCGATTCCATCCTTTTGACCATTATTGAAGACATTTGACTGTACTTGAAAACTTAGGTTACCTCACACTGATATTCTTTACAATTTCTCCCTTTGGTGTAGTGAAACAATGTTGCCTTGATAAACCATGTAAGTCATTTCTCTGATATCATTTTTCAACTTCTGCATGCTATCATCAAGGAGGTTTCTCACCTTCATTTCTTGTTTCAACGAATCTTAAATTTATGCTCAGTGGTGCTTATGTACCTCTGTCCTTGTGATCCTTTGCATGGACTCCTTGATGGTCATCTGTTTTGCCAATTAGTTATAAAAACCTTGATTCTCTTTGTTCATAGGCATGTTGTCTTCCCTTTGCTGTGAATGTCCTTGAGGAGTTTGGCTTCTCACCTTGCCTCTCTTCTACTGATAACCATCATAAACCATTCCTGCAGAAATGTTTTAAGATGGGAAATTTTCCTTTTGCAGAATTTATGCTCTGATCAAAGGAGGTTTCTCTTGAAGGCTTTTTTATACCTTTTGGACAATCATAAGCTCAACCTCATTTTCATTTGATTTCATCTTTGGGCACATGTAAAACAGTGAGTTTAGAAAACCAAAAGAATCAATAACCTAGGAGACCCTACAGGAGCTACTAGGAGGCCTTTTGGACTTGGCCGTTGGCGGAAAACTTGACTTAGGGTTTGTAGGTGTAAAACAGATCCTTGAAAAACCTTTATTCATTTCAATCCTAGAAACTGAAGACTTTGATTTATCTAAAGTTCCTAGAAAGTTAGGTTAAAACCACAAATTCTTGAGGCATTTGGTGAATAGGGGAAAAGGTTAGGCTACTTGTCAATCGAAGGTGTAAGTAGAAGGGTTAGGCAAGTCAAAATAGAGTGGTAAGGTCAGAGGTGGTAAACATAAGGAGAATGAGTGGCATAAGTCCATGATTTGGTCTTCTGGGAGTGATAGGTTGGCTATGCCTTGATAGAGCAGTAGAATAGTGAAAAATTTATCGTAAGGATAATGAAGGCAGTGAGATTTCTAGAACTCACAACATTCATGAATTTTGTTTCTATAAATCTGGGATAAACATTTTGTCATCTATAGAAGGAAAAAAGTTATTGATGACTAACTATGGCTCCACTTGGGGAGGGCAGCTCCTTTTCAAGAGGTGTCCAAAACTTTCAGATCTCTTGGTTTTATGAAGACCAGTGCCTCATCCATTGGGCAGATTTTTATTCTTTTCTTTTGTTGATGCTTGCTAGAAGTTGTGATCTTAATAATATGAAAAACATGATTACTCAAAATTCATCTCTACCTACCCATATTATTTTCCTAACATTTTTTCTTCCTTGGGTGCACTTAAACTGGCAAACCCCTGACATTCCTTTTCTTTTGAAAAACAAAAAAACAAAATATCTACTTGTACCCTTATTTCTTCCAAGAGTTCAGATTGTGCTAATGAACTCTTTTCATTCTCTACCTAGACTAATTGACTGCTAAGATTGAACTTTATGACATACTTCATTCTCTAAGCTATAGACATGAAATTTAAATAATGATTTGAACCGGGATTAGACAATCTGATTCATCATGGGTTGTGGCATTAGTACAAGCTACACACAAGCATTATTTTCGTAAAAAACAAAACTAGAAGGTATGAGGGTTGTGTTTCATCTTTTGCTAATTATCCCTATCCTTCTCCTTGGTTCAGATTTAAGCATGTGGAACCAGTATCTTTCATTCCTAATCTATTATTTTTGACAAGTTAAGTTTGAATGATTTGACCAGCATTCTTTCACTAACCTATCAACAATAAATTGAAAATGTGCCCAGCCATGATTAGGTGAGATGACTTAACAATACCTTCTTTTTGAACAAGTAGTGGCATTTAGGCTTGCACACTTTCAGTACTACTATTTTTTGGGTACAGGGTTGTACCTCTTTTCAAACCTACCCTCCTTTTCTTTCTTTCTTTGTTTTTCTATTTTGTAATTTTTTTTTTTCATGCAGTGTTATGTAGAATGAATGAAAGTTTGAAACTAGGACTCTTGATAGAAATAGTTTTTGAGAATCCTACCATTGACAGGACCTCCAAATAATTATTCTCCATTCAATCCTTGTAAAAAGAAAGCATTCTGACCCCTAACTGACTGAATGAGATAAGGAGCTTTCCACAAATCCTCAAATTTAACATGTTTACCTTTGTCCTCTCTCCTGGAATCCCATTTCAGCATTGTGTCTCCAATGTGGAAATTGTCGGCTTTAGTTCTTCTGTCAAACATTTTCTTTATGTTTTATTGCACTGCTTGAGTCTTGTTATAAACTTCTTCCCTTGTCTACTGCAAATCAATGGTTTCTTTCAGCCTCCTTTGTATGTCATTTTCTTCTGATTACATTTCTTGGAGAAGATTTATCACCGGAACTCCCAAGGCTATTGGGAAAATGGCATCCATGCCATACACTAGTTGATAGGGAGAAATACCGATTGATTTATTGGTGGTTAGCATATCATCCCATAGTGCACATACTAGCTTGCCATGCCATGCTTTTTTATTCTGTTCCAAAAACTTATTGCTGATATTGACCAAGCTTTTGTTAGAGGATTCAGCTAGTCCATTACCTTGAGGGTAATAAGTTGTGGAATTTCCTAGTATGATTTGATATTTATAACAAAATTCATTCATTCTTTTGGAAGTAAAAGCAGCAGCATTATCTGTGATGATCTTTCTAGGTCACCCAAATCTAGACAAGACGTTTGTCTCGAGGAATTTGATAATGGCTGAATTGGTGGCATTCCTAAAGGGGATGGCTTCTATCCACTTGGTAAAATAATCAATAGCAATGAGGATCCACTTATGTTGGGTGGATGAGGTGGGGTGAATCTCACCAATGAAGTCTAAACCCCATTGTTGAAAGGGAGCTTCAACAATAATGGGATGCAAAGGCAAAGGTAAGATTGTTCTCTTGCCATAAAAAATTTGGCACTTATGGAAAGTCATGACCAGTTTGTGGGTGTCAGGGAAAAGGGTGGGCCAATAGTAGCCAGCTCTAAGGATCTTGTTGGCTGTGGTTTTCCAGTAAAGATGGCCTCCACACTCTCCCTCATGTAGTTCATGTATGATCTTACCTGCATCATCCTCAAGCAAACACTTAAGCAACATACCAGTATGATTTTTCCAATATAATATTCTATCTAAAATGCAAAATCTTAGAGATTTTTTTTCAGGAATATAGCCTTTGTCTTTGATAATGTAGGAGGAGAATTGAGATAGAAAAACACATATAGGATATTAGCATACCAAGATGAACTCAGAAATACTTCTTCAACATGTGGAGTTGTGCACTCTTCTTGTTCTTCTAAAACATCAACCATATTCATATCTAATGCTTTGAAATTTGATTCAGCCATAAGTTTTGCAAGTCCTTATCCTTTAGCTAGTTTAGTGGGTCTGATTTCTAAGTTATATTCTAAGATAATAGCAATCCACTTTCCCCTCTTACCATCAGGGTCCTGATTCAGAATGTATTTTTGACAACTGTGTGTGGAACAAAAGCAATGATATGATAATGTAAGATATAAAATCTAAAGTCTTTTAATGCCTTAATTAAGGCAAAGGCTTGTTTTTCCATGATGTTGTACTTTAGAGGAGCATCTCTAAGGGCTTTGCTGAAGAAGGCTATGGGTTTTTCTTGCCCCATCATGATCTTTTGTAACAACACTATAGCCACGGTATTTTCAGATGCAAACGAGAAAATATAGAATCTTTGGTAAAATCAGGACTGATTAGAACTGGTGTTTGGTTGAGAGATTTCTTAACCAATTCAAAATATTGTTTGGCTTCCAAATTCCACTTAACTCATATCTCCTTTTTGAGCATGTTTGTAATATTCCTTAAGAGTTCAGCAAGGTTGGGGATGAACCTCCTCAAGAAGTTGATTTTCCAAATGAAGGATTGAAATTCCTTGATGTTTCTAGGATGGTTGATTTGCAATATGCCTTCAATCCTTTTGGGGTCTATTTTGATTCTCTCTTTGGAGGTGATGTGACTTAGGAATTTTCCTTCCTGGAGACCAAACAGTGTTTTCTTGGGGTTCAAAGATAGGTCGTATTCCTACACTTTTTAAAAACTTTTCTCAAGTGGTTTAAGTGTTCTTCACCAGTCTTAGAGTAAACAATGATGTCATCAAGGTAAATGACTATGAAGTAGCCTATGTCCTCTAAAAAAGCTATGTCCATGGCGCTTTGGAAAGTGGCCCCCGCATTCATCAAACCAAATGGCATTTTGACATACATGAATGTACCCCAAGGTGCGGTGAAAGTTGTTTTGCTTTGATCACTTGGGAATACTAGCACATGGTTGTAACTGGAAAAACCATCAAGCAGTTAGATTCTCTCATAGCCGAATACCTTTTGAAGTATGTGATCCATTTTAGACAAGGGGTAATTATCTTTCAATGAGGACCGGTTCAGATGTCTGAATTCAATGCAAAGTCTAATATCCCCGGTTTTCTTCCTAACTGATACAAGGTTGGAAACCCACTTTGAGTATCTAAGGGGAACTATGATCCCGGCATCATACATCTTGTTAATCTCTTGTTCAACTAAAGGTAGTAAAACAGGGTTTATTCTCCTTAAATTTTGTTTGAAAGGTTTCTGATTTTCTTTGAGAGGTATTTTATGTTGAATAATGCTTGTGTCATATGATTTCAAATCTTGATATCCCCATGCAAACACATCTTTAAACTCCTTAAAAATCTCAATATACTTCTATTTTATGTGAGGAGGAAGGGTCTTGGAGAGTTTAATCATTTTGGGTTTGTTTATGCTTCCTATGTTGCACTCCTCAACATCAGTCTCGGTAGATTCTATCTTTGGTTTTTTAGCCACATCATCAAAGTCAAACAACTCTTCTAATGGTGCAGGGCCTCTTGGTAATGTGTCATTTTTACATTGTAAGACCTCCAAGTCCTTTTGGTCTAGATATTCAAAAATTTCAACCTCACAAGGATGTGTAAGCATATTTATATCAGTGAAAGAGGTCAACTCTATTTCATGATTTTTTTCTTTAGCAAAAACATACTTTTCATGCTCTAAGCTAGATTTTGTCAATGTAAATTCATTCCTAGATTGTAGAAAATCATCAATTTGTTTATCACCCTCAAAAAATTTCCAATGGTTAATGTTGTCAGGCATTGTAGGATGGTGTTTGACTTTGAAAATGTATTGTTCACTTGCATGTGGTATTTGGAAATTGGTGGCAGCGAAGGCAAGCTCATTGGCAAGACTATTTTGGGCTCCAGGAATGTGAATGAGTTCATATTTCTCAAAAATTTTGACGAGATCTAGGGCTGCGTTTTTGTACTCTCTTAATCTTGGATTATTTTATGAGTAATCACCTTTAATTTTTTTAATGATATGTTTTGAATCTCCTTGGACATATATTTTCTTAGCTCGTAAGTCTTCAAGCAAGTGCAAACCAATGTAATATTCCTTTTTGGGGATTCTCAAGATTCTATTTCAGAGATGGACTATAGAGGAATTTACTGGTTATGTCACCTCTAAAAAGAGGGTGAGAACCAAAGGCTACCTGGCCAACTGTAGACTCTGCCTATAGGACTTGGGTTAATCCCTTTAAGGAATCTCAACAAGGCCTTCAATGAAAACGCTGTATAAGAAAATATGAGCAATAATAACACAGATCAGGGCTTGTATCCCCTCATTTATGCTGTATGTGACTTGTATATATAATTTAAGCTGAAAAAAATCAGTTTAAGCACATTAAATAGATCTCCCAAAGTTAAGACTAGCTAGAAATCAGCCAAAGAGAAGAGTTGTTACAACATGAAAACCCCAGCTACTAGAATTGCGCAGTTTTGACTAAAACTCAGAGGAGGACAGCCAAAAATCTGATATTTCAGAGATATAACAGTAAATCAGATTTATATTTGATCTTATTGCCTCTACAATAGATTACAAAGAGAACTAGGGAAAAATCCCTTTAGAGATTAGAGATGCAACTAGCAATAAACTGCAGATATACATAGACAACGTTATTTTTCAGATGGTTCAGCTGTTGTACATTACATTTAAGATCTATAACATATGTATGGATGAAAAATCAGATATAATACATATCTAGAAACTATAATACTTTAAGAACAAGATCCAATTGGAATTACATCAAAATATTGCATAATAAGCTGTAAATCTAAATTACAATTTGCAGTGCTGCAGAAAACCCAGAAATTTCTGAAGATAAATTTTATTGCTGAAGTAGATCAGATCTATAGAGACATGGATTAGTGGCCCAATCCATGTATCACCAAGGAGAGGCAAGCCTAACATCAAGAGATCTTGCTCCAAACTGATAGCAAATTGAAATAAGAAATCCCTCTCACAAAATAACGCAGTATTGAGCAAAAACTGCATAGAGGGTGAAGGGGACTGAATAAAATTGAATGATATTACAGATCTGATACAAAATATGGATACTATATCTCTTTGGAGGCTGAAGAACACACTCCAACAGAGAAATCCTCTCAAAACAAGCTATATCTAAGCAGATCTAGAAAACCACTTGCTACAAAGATAGTAGCTGCAAAACCCTCAATGGGCCAGCGCTGCTCATGAAAATAGAGCTTGGCCTCAAAACAGATAGTGGCTCACTTCAGCAAATAACTCCTCCAATGATCCTCAAGGGAAGAGATGAAACCCCTAAACAGGAATTCCAATCACAATCCTCCACTAAACAGTAGAGAATGGTATTTGTCTAAGCAGACAAATACTTCATAAATATGATCTATCAACAACCTCTTCATGTTTCTCTCCTCCTTCTTTTATAACATGAGGAAAATCTTGCAAACCCTGAACCACTTTGATGAGTTAGCCCTCTTCACATTAGAGGCTCCCTTCTAGAACTGCGCAGTCCCTCTTGGAGATGCAATGAACCTAGACAGCGCAGTTGATTTGGTCAAGGTGGACCCATTCTTTAGCTCAAACCTCTTTCACACGTGCAAGTGATTATTTACATAGCCCTGATTTGTCTTTGTTCACATGGGAATTGATTTATTTAGAATTTTTAGGAGTTTTACATGTCCTTGTTCATTCATTTATTCATAAAACATAAAATAAATCAAAATTGAATGTTTCCTCTTAGCTAAGGCTAAGTAGGAACATTACAGTCCTCCCCTCCAAAATGTTGCTTGTCCTCGAGCAACTGATAGGGTAAGATTTGTAGTTCTTCTCCTTCTCCATTAATGGCACCATCAAGAATCAAGCTCTCATCATGGATTAAGTTCTCACCAAGCCAATACATCAGAAACTGCTCCTCCAGTGCTAACATGATAGGTGCATAGTCTGCCCCTTTAGGAGTGTAAAACTCAATAGAAATAAACATGGGTGAAGCAATTTCATATCTGAAACAAGTATCATGAAGTACAGGATAAATTTCCATCCCATGTGTTACATGTGCACTACTTACCCTTTGCCCATACATACCCATAAAAAATACCAATATGTTATCTATGTATGGAAGAAAAATCACAAATAGGCAAACTGAAATTTGCACTTGAGGAGGTGGGTCACAATCCCACATAAGGTACCAGCGCAGTGCACTCATTGTTTTGAGTAGATCTGATTGTGACAGGTGGTACTCCCACCACATCTTTGCTGCATGGGCCACTTTGACATGGCTAAAAGTGAAGTCCTCATTAGGGGCTTTTGGGAAGCACCCACCATGATAAATAATCTCCCTTTGCACCTCAAGGGAGTGGCTAGCTTTGGAATTTTTATTGGCCTCATCATTGCCATGAGATCTACATGTAATATTACTCCTTGTAGGAGCCATGGCCTACATAAATATGGTAAGAGAATGTGCCAAATCAGAAAAATAAACTTGCTCCACAAGATCAGATTTCTTACCATACAAGTCTCCCATACACATAGAGTTAGGCATGGGCTTTTCTCCTCTTTTAGGAGAAGAAAGAGATGGCTGAAATGTCTCCTGCATAGGATCACTTGGTTGCCCCATCTCCACATAACTATTGCACTCTTGTAAGTGCTGATATAGTTCCTCCCAATCATAATGCTGATGTAGTTCTTCCTCCATACCCTCCTAATCAAAACTCCTCAAGATTAGGGAGTAGATTTTTGCTAACTGCATGTAGCTGGAAAGGAACTCCTTGTGTGCCCTTTGTATTATTTCTTGCTTAAGCTTGGAGGCTTGAGACAAGAATACTTTACCAAGATGATAGATGACCTCTTCATGGACCAAATAGCCTCCTCCTTACTTCATGCCATCTAAGATCATCCCGGTGTGCAGATCTTTGGAGTACTCCACAAGGAGTTGAGGCCTCCAATATGGATCTACACTTCTCAACAAGGACAATGCTATTGATGCATCTATGGTGGTGCTTGCCTTGTTGTTGCTTGTTTATTTGGCACTATGGATGCCAAAATTATTTGTGGGAAGGTTGATTCTCCCCTTTGCTTCCTCCCACAGCGTTGTGACTCTCTTCTCCATTGTTTCAGCACTTGGTGAAGCTTCCCCCATAGAATCTAATGGCGCCCCAAGTGGCTTGCCATGATGTAGGAATGTTCCTTCTAGAATTCTCATAAACATGAGAGAAGGAATTGTGAGGTCCCTGCCCCCACTGAACAATTCCATCTTTGTTTTGTGAGTGGAAACATCAAGTGAAGGGTAGGTGTGCATGCCTTGAATGATTTGTTGTTTCCCACTCTTCAAATCCACCCATTCCATCTGCAAGGCCTTCCAATCAGTGGTGAATTTTCCCAAAGTAATCAACCACTGGACACCCAAGATGATGTTGGTGTCTGGTATATCCACTACAAAGAAGTGGTCCTCCAAAGTGTAGGTTCCCATAGTCATAGTAAGTGATGGAACATACTGCATGCACTGCATAGTTCTATCTCCCGGAACCAAAACAGAGAACCCATCAAAAGTATCAATAGGGATCCCTCTCCTCTGCACAAAATGAGCATCAATAAAGTTTTGAGTTGCCCCACTGTCAGTCAGAATATATACTCTTTGGTTCATAACTGAACCTTGCACTCTAAGAGTCAAATACTTGGGCACTCCTCTCAAAGAAGCAAGAGTCCCACTGGTTGGAAAAAATGCTCCTTCTTCTTCTCTAGATGATGATGGATCCTCCTCCTCATCATCACCAACGCTGTGACCTCTTCTAGGTCCATCATTTCCCTCCTCCTCCTCACAATCAAATAAGACTTCAATATAGTGTGCTCTTCCAGCAGCACATCTATGTCCTGGTACCCATGGCTCTTGAGAAGTGAAACATAATTTCTATTTCCTCAATTCCCTCTAGAGATCATTATCAAGAGGCTTCTTCAGTGAGCTCTCCTTGGGTGGAGCAACTTTCCCCTCGTTCCCCTTAGAAGAGTGAGTGGCTTTGCTTGGGAAGGTTGCCTTTGCCCTTGGCAAGGCATCTTGGAGATCTCTAGTTCTTTCAATGGCATCATGCAGAGTGATGGGCTTGGTAGACTTAACCAACCCATGCAAAGGTTCTTCCAGGCCATCAATGAACATATAGAATCTCCTTGCTACTGAAAGATTAGGAACCATTATAGACAACCTCAGGAATTCAGAGATGTAGGCCTCAACATCTCCTGTCTATTTAAGCTTTGCCAAGCTTATGAAAGGGGCGTCCATATCCTTCCGATCAAATATTTCCACTAGTCTCCTAGTGAACTCAGCATAAGTGGACACATTGCTGTGCCCCAATGTAGAAAGTCCATGAAACCACCAGTTGTGGGCTTCTCCCTCAAAATTCAGTGCAGTAATATTGATGGCTTCTGCTTCAGGCACTTTATTAAGCTGGAAATAGATGTCCAACTTCTCCACCCATGATTTAGCAGAACAAGAGGGTGATCCATCAAACTTAGGCAAGAAGAACCTACCCATGGTGTGGTGCCTCCCATGAAGGAAACCTCCATCTCTATACTGTTGCATTGGCCTCCTCCGGTCCTTGAGATGGCAAAAGTCTTGAAAGCTCAAGTTATCCTTGAACCTTTGACTTTGTGAATCATATTCTGTAAAGTAGCCTTCCAAAGAGGTTGACTCTTGAAGCCATTCATTCTCTACAACCAAGAAGGTAGGCATTGTAGAGCGTTGTGAGATCTGTGGGACTTGTGGCAAGATCACGGGTTGACCAGTCCCAAACTGAGACATTTTATAAATTTCTCCTTTATGGAATCTCCCAAGGGACTCCCTCATTCGATCTATCCTCATATCCTTTATCTCCTTGGATAGATCTTTCATATCTTCCAAGGAAGTTTTTGAAAACTCCTCTGCCTCCTTATCTTTATCAGTCACCAATTCAAGGGCTTTCCCCTTGTCTTGACCCTTATCAAGGTCAACAGTAGTATAGTCATACTTTCTATGAATTCTATTCTGGTATCTCCTCTCCCTCTCAGAAAGAGGGTCTTCATCTTCGGAATGCAGCATGACTGAGGCTCCAATGCTAACACAGGCTGTGCCAAGAGTGGAGCTCCGATACCACTGTAATATTCCTTTTTGGGGATTCTCAAGATTATATTTTAGAGATGGAATATAGAGGAATTTAATAGTTATGTTAATTCTAAAAAGAGGGTGAGAACTAGAGTCTACCTGGCCAACTGTAGACTCTGCCTATATAACTTGGGTTAATCCCTTTCAGGAATCTCAACAAAGCCTTCAATGAAAACGTTGTATAAGAAAATCTGAGCAAGAATAATGCAGATCAGGGTTGGTATCCCCTCATTTATGCTTTATGTGACTTATATATAGAATTTGAGATGAAAAAAATTAGTTTAAGCACATTAAACAGATCTCCCAAAGTCAAGACTAGCTAGAAATCAGCCAAAGAGAAGAGTTGTTACAACATGAAAACCCCAGCTACTAGAATTGCATAGTTCTGACTTAAACTTAGAGGAGGACATCCAAAGATCTGATAATTCAGAGATATAACAGTAAATCAGATTTATATTTGAGCTTATTTCCTCTACATTCGATTACAAAGAGAACTGGGGCAAAATCCCTTTAGAGATTAGAGCTGCAACTAGGAATAAACTGCAGAAATACATAGACAACGTTATTTTTCAGATGGTTCAGCTGCTGTACATTAAATTTCAGATATATGACATATGTATGGATTAAACATCAGATCTAATACATATTTTGAAACTATAATACTTTAAGAACAATATCCAATTGGAATTGCATCAAAATATTGCATAATAAGCCATAGATCTGAATTATAATTTGCAGTGCTGCAGAAAACCCAGAAATTTCTGAAGATAAATTTTATTGCTGAAATAGACCAGATCTATAGAGACCTGGATCAGTGGCCCAATCCATGGATCAAAAAGGGAAGGAAAGCCTAACACCAAGAGATCTTGCTCCAAACTGATAGCAAACTGAAACAAGAAAGCCCTCTCACAAAATAACGCAGTATTGAGCAGAAACTACGCAGAGGGTGAAGGAGACTGAATAAACTTGAATGAAATTACAAATCTGATACAAAATATGAATAGTATATCTATTTGGAGGCTAAAGAACACACTCCAATAGAGAAAGCCTCTCAAAACAAGCTAGATCTAAGCAGATCTAGAAAACCACTTGCTACAAAGATAGCAAATGCAAAACCCTCAATGGGCCAGCATTGCTCATGAAAATAGAGCTTGGCCTCAAACCAGATAGTGGCTCACTTCAGCAAAGAACTCCTCCAATGATCCTCAAGGGAAGAGATGAAACCCCTAAACAGGAATTCCAATCACAATCCTCCACTAAACAGTAGAGAATGGTATTTGTCTAAGCAGACAAATACTTCAGAAATATGATCTATCAACAACCTCTTCATGTTGCTCTCCTCCTTCTTTTATAACATGAGGAAACTCTTGAAGACCCTAAATCACTTTGATGAGTTAGCCCTCTTCACATTAGAGGCTCCCTTCTAGAATTTTGCAGTCCCTCTTGGAGATGCAATGAACCTGGACAGCGGAGTTGATTTGGTCAAGGTGGACCCATTCTTTGGTTCAAACCTCTTTCACACCTGCAAGTGATTATTTACATAGCCTTGATTTATATTTGTTCACATGGGCATTGATTTATTCAGACTTTTTAGGAGTTTTACGTGTCCTCCTTTATTCATTTATTCATAAAACATAAAATAAATCAAAATTGAATGTTTTCTCTTAGCTAAGGCTAAGTAGGACCATTACAACCAAGGAGGAGAGCCTCATACTCTGCAATGTTATTAGTGCACTGAAAGTCTAGTTTGTATGAATGGCCCTCATTTGTGTTATGTATCCAGACACCAGCCCCCTAACCAGCCTTGCCACAATAGCCATCAAAGCTTATTTTCCAAAGTGTTTCTAGTTCATGTTTTTCACTGTGTTGTTGTTCAGGCCTGCTAGAGTTCTGGTTGTCATATTCTTCATTTGAGGGTGAGTGTGAGTGTTTTGGAGAGCCTAGATCTTTCTAATTTTATTTCACCTATTTACCAATGTTATTTTCATTATATAATATGAAAGAGTCCAAATATGAATGAATGGAATAAACAGGGGTGTTGTTTGGCCTATCCAGGCTACTTACCGTATACTTCATGTGGGATTCCTAGTATAACCTCCTAGTTTGGTTGAAAACAGGGATGGTAGCATATGACATGTCAAGTTAGAGGTTCCCCTGAAGCTTACCCCCCCCGAGATCTGGATAAAAGCATACCATACATGGGGGGAATGTTAGCAACAACTATGTCCATGACTAGGTTCTTAGCAGGTATTTATGCCAGATTGACACAAAGATCTTTGATTAAGCCTAAACACTTGACTCTACTTGAATCAAATGAGTACAAGTCTTTGTAAGGTTTAGTAATTTCTAGGCCTAATCTCTCCATCACAACTTTAGGCATGAGGTTGTGAGAGGCACCGGAGTCTAGCATGGCATTATGTAATATTTTTTCATGTATATTTAGGCTGACATAGAAAGGAGGGACAAATCCTTCTTGGTATTTTCCCTCAACTTCGGGACCAAATAACGGCTCTAGTTTTTCATCAGTCAACTGCAGAGTGTCAGTATCATTTACCATGTTTAAGACTTTCAGAACTTGGGACCTATACATTTCTTGAGTAACCAGTTTAGTGAGAGGTATGGTTATCTTGATTTTAGAAATCTCCCCTTCAAATCTAAAAGGTATTTGGGTTTTGGACATATTTACATCAGTTTTATTAGCCATGAACTTTTCTACATTTTTAACTTGTTGATTCTGATTTTGGGGCTTTAGAAAAAATAGTTTTCTCAGGGCCACTAGTGGAGGCACTAGGGCAGCTTGTGTCAACACTTGGTTAGCTAGTTTTGTCTTTCTTTGGATCAGTTTTCTTAGCCATGGTGTTGGTAAGGTCTGTTGTCCTTTTAAGAATATTTTTTCCAAAAAGCAGTGTCTATTTGGTTTTTCCTGGGGGCATCTTGGTTCTTTCTTCTCCTAAGGCCATATTGCCTATGGACTTCCATTATTGCATTTTGAAATCCCAACCTGTAGTCTTCAGAATATTCATAGTTAGTTTCAGTTTGATATGGGGAAAAGAACTCTTGTTCTTATTTTGTGAGAAAAATATTATCTTCATTATCTGAACCTATTAAGTTTACATGGCTTTCTTCGGGTTCTGCATTCTCTCTTGCCTCTTCATCAAGATAATTTTCTTGGAAAGGAGGCCTAATTTGTTGGTCATTGTCTCGTGGCCTATTTTGGGGAGGGTCTCTTCTGAAGTTTTGAGTTTTGTTTCTATTTTGGGAATTTGGTTGATTTTCCCTAGGAGGTGCTCTTTCATTCAATTTTATCCTTTCTATTATTCTCTCCATGGTTAAGACTAGGCTATCTATCTTGGCATCGGAAGAAGAGGTTGAGGCTATGGTTTCATCTTTGTAAGTGAATCCTTTTTCCAACCTCATCCTAGCTCTCTTTTCAATTAAGTTGGTTTCTACACTAATAACTGCCCTTTGTGTTTCTTCTAAATTTTTGGGATCTTTCTCTCTCTATTGGTATGTCATGTCTAGATCAAAGCCTTCAGGAAATTTCACTAGTGCTAGTTCTTGTGGAGGTTTCATGTGAGGGGGGAGGGCATTATAGACACTATTAAACATGGTGCAATACTCTTGTACACTCTCCCCTACATTCCTCTTAAGATTGTTATATTCAGAAAGGATTTGGAGGGAGTTTTTCTTGATTTCCCACTTGTTTATGAAAGATTGGTAAAGGGAAGGGAGATCATGTATGGTGTTAGGAGCTAAGCCTTTAAACCATTTTTTGGCTTCTCCTCCTAGGCTTTGTGCAAATATCCTCATTTTAATGGTTTCTTCTTCCAATTCCATATTGTCAAAGGCATCATTTATCCTATCTACATGATGTTTGGTAGTGATGGATTTAGCTCCAGTGAAGTGAGGAATTCTGGATTGGTAGTCATTTGGTAAAGGTACCAAAGTTTGTGTTAAAACCAGGGGGGCATACCAGGCTGCCATGATGGGAGCTAATGGAGGATTTACAAGAGGAGGGTTTGTGAAAGGGGGTGTAGGATGAAGTGGAGTGGTTTTCACAGTCGTGGTATGGATGGGTGTGGTGGAAGTACTTGGACCAACAAACTGATTCCAAGCAGATTTGGTATGGAAAGAGTTGAAGTGATGGAGAAGCTAAAATTTAGGTGATGTGGAAGGATAGGCTTCTTTACTAGAACTCTGCTATAAATCTGTGGGCTCAAGGTCAGTCTGGTCAATATTAGTTTGTGACTTGGTTTTGAACAGGTTCTTTGTATGATACAAGTCAAACTAGGATCTTGTAAAGTTGTAAGACGTTCAAGTATAGAGCTTGCTCTATGAATAGTCCTAATAGTGGTTAAGTTTCCAGATCTAGAAGTTTTCCACAAAATCTTTTCTGGGTCATCAACTATGTTAGGAGGGTTTAGGTCTGGATGAGATCTAGTATTGATCCTTTGTGAAGCCAGATTTCAAAATCAAAATTCAGAGAGGCTGAAATTTTAGGACTCTTATCAGAAGGCCGACCTCTCTTAATGTTTTCTAAACTCTCACAGTGTAGAACTAGGCTTCTAAAATTCTTAGTGCTGATTTGATACAGTCCCATGAGTGTAAATGAGAACTAGTGAGGTAATAGGCCTACTGGAGGCTAGTGGTATTTCCAGGTGAATGTTTTTAGTTGTTTTGAGGATATGTGTGTATGTTCCACCACCAATAACTGAAAAAAAAAACAATCTAAGGATGTTTTGGGGTTTTATGAGTTTCGTTATGTAGCCCTAGGGTTTGTGAGAGTTTCATACAGCTGAGTCATCATTTCGCTAGGATGGTGAAACAACCAGATTCTACTCTGGGCTATCAGTTGATTTTCTAAGCTTAATTGAGGGCTTAAATGAGTCTATAATATTTTTTAGGCTACTATGTACTTTTTCCCACCATGATCGCCAGAATGTTAGTGTGGCGATGAGGTGGCAATGAACCACCAGATACTATCTGTCAAGGGTTTTTGAATCTTTTAAGGAATATCTAAGCATGAACTTACTCAGAAGGTCCCACCGTGATTGCCGGAACGTTAGTGTAGCGATGAGGTGGTGATAAATCAATAGATACTCTTTAACAAGGGATTTTGGTGTCCTAAGGGGTACTTAGATTGTCAGTAACTCAGAATGTCCCATCGTGATCGCCAGAATGTTAGGGTCCTGTGATTTAGTAGATTAGTAGACCAAATGCACAAGGTAATATGAAACCAGTCTTTGGAGTTAGAGTCCTAGGACCTAGCCTTCCTGGACTTGGAGAGGGCTCTCTCTATTATATGCAAAGGATGTGAACTTGTTCGCTTTAGATGGTTAATTTCAGGCTAGTTTTGAAGTTTAGGGTTTTGTTTGTTTGGTTGGGTCGGGTAAAATGATCAAGTGGAAAAGGGGGAATGAGAGGTCATAAAATCATTGGGCTATGGAGTGTATGAAAGTCATGGATATCTCAACAATGAGGTAGAGTGCATCACAGGGAAAATCTAGTGTAGTCAATGGATCTTTTAAGGTTATGTGTGAAGTGAAATGGACATTAAGTTGGGAAAACATGGTAGGGAAAAGGGCAGTTAAGAATCGTTTGTCATATAACTATAAACAAGAAGGTCTCAAAACCTGATAATAAAAAGATAATAATAATGAGATAGGGAAAACCATTTAATCAATGACAATACTTAAACAAATAGATATCCAAGATGAACAATTTAGTGAAACACAGAAAGCAAGATATCCTATCTAACTTCAGTGATTTCACCTAGAAAGTTTGAGAACATATAAGATGAAAAATAACATTAACCAATGAAGAGGGAACTCCTAGACATCATAAATCAAGCTATAAATAACTATGAGGAAAACTGATATGCACACACAAAGGGCATGATTGAAACAAGACCTCCTTGACTTAACCTAACAAGTGATACTTCAAAGAGAGATTTCAAAACAGAGTTTAGATAGCGTCAAATAAATAGGTCTTGCCATGAAATATATTTGGAAACTAGCATATTAATTCATTGATGAAATAAACAAGAATAAAGAGGCCTAAGGAGAAACTAAGAATTCCTTAAACACACCCAGCAGAGGAAAACATAAAGATAGTAGCAAACAGGAGGACTAAGGTGCCTCAAACAACATTTCTTAGCCTATACTTTTATGATCTACTGCAACATAGAAATATGGACATAATGATAAACAAGAAAACATGAAAAAATTAGAGACACATTACCTTTCACCAAGCTCAGGGATCCTGCAAGCAAGCTTTCATCATCATCAATCAAAGCATATCAGTCACAAGCTCCATAACACCAAATTGCTCTTCAACCTTAAAGAACCATGTATTGCTCTAAAAACTCATAAAAAGCCAACATTTACAATGTGTCCTTAATTCTCTATATAAATAGCAAGGAGGAGAAAAACCTAATAGAGTATCTACAAGCCAATTGGCTAATCAGTAATGTCATTATTTTCCTTGAGACCTTGCAAGGCCCAAGGCACTAAATATCTAAAATAAAATATCCTTCCTGGAATTTTTAGCAAAGAAATTGACATTTGAGGTCTAACAAGCCTCCTAAAACTTGATAATTGTACATTTTTTACTTTCCCTCTACTAAGGGCGTAGCACTGTGTTTAGGAGGAATTTCCATGCCAAGGGCATAGCATAGGAGCAGGAAAAATGGGTCATATTACAGTAGTTCTTTGAAGGCCTTTTCGATGTCGGAAAAGGCTCCGTGATGGCTCATTGGAAAGAACTTGAAGTATACTTTCCAAATATACCTTGGTTTCTCTAATATGACCTCTAAAACGTATTAAAAAAGTAAAAATTCCAAGGCTGGTAAAGGCATAGCACATGTCCTCAAAAGTAGGCAGAAAGGTGAAAATTAGGGTGTTTTTGACCCTTTTGGAGGACCAAAACAACTCAAATTGATCTGAAACTTTGTGAGCATGCTATATTTGTGATGGGTATCCCAAAAATGTAAGCCTTTCCTCCTAAATATGCTCTGAAAAAGAGCGTAGCACCATGTGTGCTAACCCCTTGGCCTCAAAATTAGCAAAAAACAAAAACTTGTCAAAATTCTCCAAAATTTGATGGATGAGTGCTTCATGGGTTTTGGGAGACCTGTAGAGAGGCTTGTGCCATGATTCAAAACCTAGCTTGGCCTTTTTCTTCTTTTATTTCTTGAATTTACATGAGGGCTTCCTTCAGTTTGGCACTAGCAAGTTTGTTTTTCATGGCATAATGTTTGGTCATCTTTTTCTGGAGAGAAAGGCCCCTCTTTATCTTCTTGAAGTGATTTTTTTCATTCTAGTAGTATTGAATGATATATTGTGTAATCTAAAAATTCCTCTCCCACTCCCTGATTTGGGCATCCTTTCTTTGGAGTAGTAGTCTAGTGGCCATCTCCTCATCTTCATTATCACTATCTAGGTCAATGAATTGTGGCTTTTGAGGAGTTTTCTTGCCTCCCTTACTTTTCTTATCCTTTTTCATCTTCTCTTTGCCCTTGTGAAGACTTTGAATTGATGTAGATGGCAAGGTCCCTTTCCTTTTGGAGGCAGCAAACACTTGCCTTGATCCCCTTTGATATGTGTGAGGGAGGAAATCAAGTTTGTTTACTAGAATGCTCTCACCATGACTAACTTCAAGATTGCCCTTCCTTTCATCAATGATCTCTAAATTTATGTTTTCTTCATTTTGTTCTTGACTTCCCTATTGAGAGGTCTTTTCATTTTCCTTCATTCTATCATCACTATCATGATCTTCATCATTGTCATCCTCTTCCATATCTTCTACTGATTGTTATCCTCTATGTTTGCAACATTATAATTCTCTGTGTTGTCACTATTAGAGGTGTTTTTATTAGTGTCTTCATCACTGTCTTGTGCATTTTCGTCTTCATGGCTAGCCTCTTTGTCACTGTTCCCTTCACCACTGCACTGTTCAATGCCTTTGTCTTCATAATCTGTCTCTTCATTACATGTCCCTTCTTCATTAGTGTCACTGTCATGCCCACTGCCATCCTCACTGTTTTCATATTTATAACTGTCATGTTTACTACCATCTTCTTCTAGTTCTGCCTCCATCCCTTCTTCAAATTCTGCCTCTGTCTCTTGACTGTCATTTGTTTCTTCCTCCTCATTTGGCTCACTGCCTTCTTCTTCTTCTTCACTATTTTTCTCATCAAAATCTACCTCTGTATTTTCATCATTATCATTTTCTATGGGGTTACTACTAGAGGTATCTTCATCAGTTTCTTCATTGCCCTCAAACTCTTTGTTGTCCCCTGTAATGTCCTCATTGCTTTCATTTTTATTACTGTCATCCCCTTCTATATCTCCTGCCTTGTCATATTCTTCTTCATGGTTTGCATCTGTTTCTTCTCCACTATTGGGCTCACTGCCTCTGTCTTCAAAATCTGCCTCTTCATTATCTTCTTGTTCTTAACTTTCCTCTTTGTCACTGTCATTTTCTTCCTCACTGTCCTTTGTTTCTTCTTCATCATTACCACTTTCTTCATTTTCATTTTCCTCTCCCTCATCACTTGTTTCTTCCTTTCGACTGTCATTTTCTTCTTGGCTATCATTTTCCTCTTTGTCACTATTTTCCTCTTGTTCTTCATCACTTTATTCTTGTTCTGATGCTTTAGGAGAAGGTGAAGGAGGGAAGTTCTCTTGGCAAGAGGATAAATGTGTGGATGAGGAATCATAGTCAGTGGGGTTTGATGGAGGAATTGAGGAAGGTGGATGAGATGATGAGGAAAAAATTTGTAGAGGAAGAGGTTGTGGATTTGTGAAAACATCATGAGCGATCAAAACTTCCCATGGGATACCCTATTTCTCTAATTGATGCAACAAAATAATATTAATAATATAACAGTGGATAATAATTTGTGTTTGTTGTGAAGGAGACCTCTTTTGCACAATGTATGACATCTTATCAATACTTATATAAAGGTTATAAGGCAAATGCAGTAGCTTGGCCCTTTTTGAAATGCATGAGTAGTCTTATATGGTAGGAATAGAGCCTAGAAAACCTACCCTTAGAGGTGAAGTATTTCATGATGACTTTCATTAAAGGTGCATATCTTTCAAATAGATGGGAAAAGGGAAAAATAGTTTTGCAATCAGCTTGGTATCTTCGTTTCAAGAAAGGTTGGTAATGGCTTAAGTCCAAATTCACCTGTTTGAACCATTTTTCTCCCATGCAAGGTATCCTAGTGGCCATAACAATTTTATTGGTGGACAGATCAAAATTTACCCCAGCTAGGTGTACTTGGTGGTTATGGAGGTTTAGGATGAAAAGTTTGGTCAACTCAAGGTGACTTTTGACTCTTTGTAATTTTTCACGGAAATCATAGCATCCTACCTCTTGGAAATATGTAGCTGTGGTAGGGGAGACTGTCAACTCCTTGGCTCTCAAACACTCAAACATGTTTTCTCTTCCACCCTTTCACTGTGGTCCCCTAGGCCTTTGGCCTCCCTTGCCATTGTCATCAATGTCTTCTTTAGACATTCTATCTCTACTCTTGTTTTTTAAATCAAAAACTTGAAGCTGCTTGTGAAATGATATGAGGAGGGTGAGTGGGATGGTGAGAAGATAATAGTGTCAATACTTGGTAGCGTGGAGGCTAGTTGTGAAAATGGAGAGGTTTATTTGGTAGAGGAGCCACTTCTTAGCATGGAGACCAAACTTATCACTTCTTCTAGGGTTTCTAACTTTCTTTCTAAATTTACCCTTTTAAAATAGCATGAGAGGTGGAAATAGATCTAAATACCTCTTATAAAAGCTCTAGAGGTGCCAAGCAAAGAAAATTAGGATTTTTGAGCAAATTGGAGGCTTGCACAACTTTGAAGAGCTTCATGGCTAAACGCGCAACACAAGAGTGCAACACTCAAGCCAATCAGGTCGGCCATGAACATAGCAGGGGAGCGTAGCACAGGTGGATGGTCTTCGTGTAGCACCTGAATGGGCCAACGTGTAGCATGGGCAAACCTGCACGATGTTGGGCGAGGCCTGAACGGCCTGGAGCGTAGCGCGGCAAAGCCTGAATGGCTGTCGGGTGTCAGGCTTCTCCTGCACGTGGTAAATGCATAGCACACTACTACAGGAGCGAAATGACCAATTTTAGTTTACACAAAGATAACCCACAGGTGCATAGCGCAGCTTTACAAGAGCATAGCGCAGGGCTTCTCCTGCCCGAAACTTGCCAGAAACCCTGATTTTTTGCGTGAAAGATTTCTCTCCTCTTTGGCACATGACAAGTGAGTTGAGTGATTAATGTGATGCCTTTATATCCTTGGAATCATTAAATTAAAACTAAAAACCCAATTTTCTAATGTTTTATTTTGACCTTTTTATCCTTTTATTGATATTCCTTTCACCTTTTTGCAGGAGGTGATTTAAGCATAAAAATGATTCTTTGGTGGGTGATTTTGAAATATAAATTTCTTCCCCCTCTTACTGCTTTTGACAATGACATCTACATTTTGTCCAAGACTATAAATAATGCCTACCATGTCTTCTTTTGGCCACTTCTATGTTGCTCATGCAGATTCCCTAACACAAATTAATTTTGTTTTCTTAGTCATTTTTGGAATCTTGATAACTTTAGTCACTCAATAGCAAACTCATGATTTTCTTAATGTTATATTTTGACACTTAACCTCCTGCAATCCTTCCGTTGACCATTATTGAAGAAATTTGACTATATTTGAAATCTTAGGTTACCTCACACTAATATTCTTTAAAATTTCTCCCTTTGGTGCAGTGAAACAGTGTTGCCTTGACAAACCATGTAAGTCATTTCTTTGATATCATTTATCAACTTCTGCCTGATTTCATCAAGGAGGTTTCTCACCTTCATTTCTTGTTTCAATTAATCTTCAATTTATGCTCAGTGGCGCTTATGTACCTCTTTCCTTATGATCCTTTGCATGGACTCCTTGTTGGTCAACATCTATTTTGCCAATTAGTTATAAAAACCTTGATTATCTTTGTTCATAGGCATACTATCTTCCCTTTCCTATGAATGTCCTTGAGGAGTTTGGATTCTCACCTTGCCTCTCTTCTGCTGATAACCATCATAAACCATTCCTGCATAAATGTTTTAAGATGGGAAACTGTCCTTTTGCAGAATTTATGCTCTAATCAAAGGAGGTTTCTCTTGAAGGTTTTTTTATACCTTTTGGAAAATCATAATATCACCCTCATTTTGATTTGATTTCATATTTGGGCACATTTAAAATAGTGAGTTTAGAAAACCAAAACAATGAATAACCTAGGAGACCCTACAGGAGCTATTGGGAGGCCTTTTAGACTTGGCTTTTGGCTGAAAACTTGACTTAGGGTTTGTAGGTGTAAAACAAAGCCTTGACAAACCATTATGCATTGCAATCCTAAAAAACCAATGACTTTGATTTATCTAAAGAGCCTAGAAAGGTAGCTTAAAACCACCAATGATTGAGGCATTTGGTGAATAGGGGAAAAAGTTAGGCTACTTGGAAATCCAAGGTGTAAGTAGAAGGGTTAGGCAAGTCAAAAAAGAGTAGTAAGGTCAGAGGTGGAAAACATGGTGAGAATGAGTGGCATAAGTCCATGATTTGGTATTCTGGGAGTGATAGGCTAGTCATGCCTTGATAGAGTAGTATAATAGTGAAAAATTTATCGTAAGGATAATGAAGGCAATGTGATTTTTGGAACTCACAACATTCATGAATTTTGTTTCTAGAAATTTGGGATAAACATTTAGTCATCTATAGAAAGAAAAAAATTACTAATGACTAATAATATCAAATTCATTTTATTTAACAAATCCCAATGCAATTTGACAGATCGCATGCATCCATCAAATTTACCACATATATCTACTTAATTCCTCTTATATTCTGAATGTTTATCATGAACAATCATTATGTGGTGAATGTCGAAATGTTAAATAAAATTCATGTTGTTTAACAAAACCCAATGCAATTTGAAAGAAAACATCTGGATGTTTGGAAATTTTCTACCTTGCAAACCCTCATTGCATTACTAGTGTTGTCTTAAGGAAATTATGAAATTCTACAGACTGACCATTAGAGCTCTCCTGGTAACATTACCCAATGATATTTGAAATCAACCCTTTTGGATGTTAGAGGATTTTCTATCTTACCAAACCATGCTGCATTAGTTTCGGTGAAGTCCTCTTATATTCTTAATGTTTACCTCGAATAAAAAGTATGTGGCAAATGCCAGAATATTAAATCAAATTCATGTTATTTGAAAATACCCAATGCAATTTGAAAGAAAACCTCTCGATGTTTGGAAATTTTCTATCCTGAAAAAACTCACTGCATTACTTATGATGTCTAAAGGAAATTATGAAATTATACAGATTGAACAATAGAACTCTCTTGGTAACGTTACCCAATGAGATTTGAAATCAACCACTTTGGATGTTAGGGGTTTTGCTATCCTGCTACTAACCCTTACTTCATTAATTTTTGTGAATTCTATGAAAATTATCAATAAGATTCAATTCATCTTCAGTAAATTGTGTGAAACTAAAGATTGACCAACAAGTTGTGGAATCACTTGGAAAGCAAGACAAGCCTCAATCCAATGAACTTGACATCAGATTTGGAAATTCGAATGGAATTCCTCCTTTTCAAGATCAATTCAATAAGAAGTCACAAGAGACCCCTGAAATTTTGAATAAATCGCACTTAAAAAATATTCACGGTGAAAAGCATTCATGGACCTGACATCTCCATGGCCTTAATAAATCCACATCAAGTTCAATTACCTCACAACCTGAGGCAGAAATCCAACAGACACTTGGGAGATCGTTTCCTATGGGTGCTAAGCCTTTGTTGGTCCTGGGAAATTATTACTGGACAAAGCGTTTAGATTCCCATGAGCTTACTACTTGTGGAATCAGTTTTGGAAACTATGACAATGCTAGAAAGCAATTTTACCGGTGAGACTCCTTTATTTTTAGGTAAAGATACATACAAAAACATAGTTTCAAATAACGGAATATCAAATTTTTTTGCTTCTAAGCATGCTCCACCTAACTCATATATTTAAAGCTTTCAGGGAGTGCTTGTCATTCAAATGGCTTGGAATCATTAGTATCTCTTGGTTCAAACAATTTTTTGAGACATGATAATAAATTAGAGACTAGTTCTAGATGCAAAGGATATGGATACATAATCAAGAATGAGACACCTGTTACAAGAGATGAATCCTTCAATATCATTAAGTGTACCAACGAACCATAAATATTTTCTAGTAGTAACTCTTCCACTCAGGCGAGCAAATCCAATCCATCTATATCATATGGTTTAACAAAGGTTCAATATGGGGTAGAAAAAATAGACAAAAATGGTTAAAATGGGCTTCATGCAAATGAAAGTGTTCACCAGAATGACGAAGGTTTCATTATTTCGGGCAATAGTATTTCTCCTTCAAATTTAAAGGAAGACAACTCAATAAGAGCCCAGTTGGAACCTTCTCACAAATCCAAATTTGAGTCTCATGTTAAATATACAGATACAATATCAGTGAATTTAAAATAAGTTGGTTGTCATGGTCAAAATGGAAGGCAATATGAAGTTCAAGAACTTCAAATGATTAATGTTAACTCAGAAAAATGTGACAGTAAGAAAGGAAGGGGAGAGTCTTACAATAAATCTCTTGGGAAAACTAAGAAAGAAATCACTTACATACCAAGGGACAACGTACATGGTAAAGAAAGAAGTATATTTTCTGCAGATGTTTTACAGTTACAATTTTTGGACATGGAAAATATGCCTCAAGGAAGGCCAAGAAATATCCAAATTTGAATTATATGATGCCCATGGAAGTTCATCAGAAAGTGATAAAAGGTCAGTCATAGATACATATTCAACTTTAGGATCTGATTCAAAGGATGCAGAAGTGGAGAGGCATGAAAAAATTCATAGGAAAAAGAGGGAGGAACAAATGGCTACAGAGGCATTAACTATTGAAGCCACTAAATCTACAATAAAAGAACTAGAGGAATTTTTGAGGAGACTAGAAAGAGAGAAAGATAGATTAGAGAACATATTGGCTGAGCATGAATAAAAACAAGCTAGAGAGGTTAGTTCTCATTTATTATCTTCTATTTATCATTATTCAATCTTCTTTTCTTGCATGGTTGAAGCCAAGTTACTTAATGCCTCTTAGTAGTTTTCAGTGGCACATTAAATTGTTAATGATATCGAGATAAAATATTGTAATGGTTCATATTTGCATTCCCATTAATAAGAATACTTTCATCAATCCTTATCTATCAGTTGTATTTGTTAAGTGTCTTTTATGTGAATCAATTTTCTTTTATGTTCATGCCACCATGTCCACTGACCAGGTTGGATTAAACTTAGCTTTTAATATTTATGTTGTTTTTATTAACATATTTTATGTTTTTTTTTTTTAAACTTCTTCACGTATAATTTTAATAATTAATATTAAATTGCATATTTTTTCAGCATATATTGTTATAACTATCGGTCTTGATATTTAAAATTTTCCTATATAATGTTTTTTTTTTTCTGTATAGAAATCTCATTTCACATTGCATTTGCACTATTTTTTTTAACCCAGAGGAACTTGGTAGTTTACGTGACATGTGGCTACCAATAAACCTTTGCGACTTTACGGTCTGTCCTCCTTTTTGTAAATCAGGTCACAACCGGAGAGATTTGAACCATGGATTTCTTAGTTACCACGGACTCACATTACTTCGATCAGCAATTGAGTTGCCCCCTGGGACTCACATTGCATTTGCACTATTATTTCGGAACAAAAATATGATTTTTATGAATTTTTAACTATTATGATAATATACATTATATTTATATTTATCACATCACTATCAACACCATTCCACCTCAAATAGACTATTAAAATGGTCATTATGGATTAACCTATTAGATAAACTCATAAGAAAGTAAAAAATATCTAAATGATATTGTTGTCATAACTCAAGTGATTTCGGAGTATAGCAGTGATACAATAATGAACTTCGCATAACTGGAGGAACAAAGCTTTCTCTAAGGAAAATTTAGACCAGACTTGGACAACAAGTGCTCATCCACTCTCAGCTGAGGTGGTCAGACTGGAAAAAAGTAGCTGATACATTTCTTCCGAGAATGGAGGGTAAAAGTGCACATTGACAAAAAATTCTAAAAGAGAAATAGGAATCAATATTTTATTGATATTTTGTCTTTGATTGGGGCATAAATATTGTCAACTAAAGGTGATGTCATTTAGAAGCATATGATTTTCTTAATTACCCCTTTTTTCCTATATATTATTTATAAGTATAATAATAAATGATTACTATGATACCAACTTGAAAGACATAATATCTTGTGATGTGTATTTTTATAGTTTCAAATCCATAGTTACTGTACATAATTTATGCATTCCAATGAAAAATAGCTAAGGAAACTACATTAGAGTTTTTGTAAAATCTCTATGTTTTGATCCAGTTCCTATATATATATATATATATGAAGTATTGAGATCATTGGAAAACTATGGGAATTTTTTTTTTCTTCTTATATATATATATATATATATATATAACATTTTAAGTCAGTAGAATTTACAATGCGTACCATGTAGTGTTTTCTGAAGAATTTTGCAGTAACTGAAACATCAATTTTCCATGCTTCATGAATATGGTACCATCATCACTATGAATATTGCTTGATATTTCTTTGGTTCAATTCAATCTCCAAAGCTTCCCTCACTATTACTTTTGAGTAGCTATCAACTTTGGCAATAACCCCAGCACCATCCATACAATGAGATGGCTTGTGTCATTAGATTGTTTGGCTAAGGTAGATCTTTGAACTTTTTTATATATGCTAATTTTTCTACAAACCTAGCACCTGACAATCCATTGACCTAGAAGATTACATATTTATTGAATGAATGCAGAACTAGGTTATTAATATTAAATTATCAGAAGAAAATGCATAACCATTCTCACAAAAAATGACATATTCTCCCCCTTAATGTAGAAATTATATAACTTATGTGTTATATATCCAAGATTCTCCTGATATCACACTATTTTAACTTCATGCAAATACAGAATAAATTCCACCATTGATCATTTGCAGAAATAAAATCAAGATAGAAATGCACACATGAAACAATAAAAATTCACACACATTAACACAGTTGTTTAACGAGAAAGCCTGAATATGAAAACCCCAACTATATGTATATAATATATGTCATAGAGATCATGTAACAATACTCATACAAAGCTGATCATATCAAGCTCTGAGTACAATACAATCACTACACACTAATCAGGCCCGATCTTGCAAATCCATGCACCGATCTTTGCCACCTGTTAGCCTGCCTCTACTGCACAATCCCTGCTAAATAATTGCTTTGAATAAACTTGAATTTCTCCAGCCTTTCTCACGCAATCCTCATTGGCATCTCCACTGAGTGTTGGATGCAATCAATGCATCACTATAGTCACAATTAATAGTCACACTTGCTCTTTCACCTATCTCTCCACTAGTCTCCACTAAAACTGCCATGCACTGTAGTTAACTGATGTATTATTTAATTGATTAATGAGTTATTATTTAGTGAATTAATTAACTAATTAATTCAAACCACTCTCACTAGTGTATCAATCAGTTAGACTAGATACAACTAGCTCAATTGAGTCTAACTGAGTTAAACTAAATACAACTCCACCAACTACTTCTTCAACTCCACCAAACTCTGTCACATGAGTTCTAACTGAAGTCTCAATGCATTAGCTTCAGTAAACCCTCAGGAATACCATAATTCCTTCTGTCAGCTGTTGTGCCACATCTGTGCACTTAACTGAAGTGCTCCAAGAGAATAAGATAATTAGAGTCCAAATATTATTAAGAGCTAATAATATTTGACATATCTATTTTTAGACTGGAAATCTAAAAATAGATTCCACCCAAAATGTCTAAAAATAGAAGTCCATCTATTTTCCATCTTGACCAACCATCCACAAATATCATCCTGCAACTCATATAAAATGATCGACATGTCTAAAAATAGACATAGTCTAAAAATAGACTTTGCACCAAAAATAGCCTGCGGGCCCACTTCGTGAATGCAACTCTTTTCACTAAGCTCATCATCTTGTTGAATCTCAACACTCCCTCTCAACAAGATAGGGATTATCTACCACCCTGATCTTGTCTCTATGGTATTCGAATTTTCTCCTGGTGAGTGCCTTCGTCAGAATATTTGCATCCTGATCCTCCATAGGAATGTAAGAAAGTAACATGATCTTCCATTGCACACAATCTTTGATATGAGGGTACTGGATGTCAATATGTTTAGATCTATCATGAAATACTAGATTAACCGAGAGTTTAATGCAACTATGATTATCACTATATATCATAGTAGGATCTAAGTGTGAATTGAACAACCCGACCAAGATCTTCCTCATCCATATAGCCTCGCATGCAGCCAAAATTGCTGCGATGTACTCGGCCTCCGCTGAACTGCGTGCCAAGGATCTCTATTTCTTGTTGTACCAAGAAACTGTTGTAGATCTAATACTGAAAATCCCTCTAGATGTTCTCTTTCTGTCTGTTGGGCTCCCTTCCCAATCTTCATCCATGAAGCCATGCAACTTCAACTCATCTGACTGTCTATACCACAATCCATATCCAGATGTGCCCCTGAGATACCTCAGGACATGCTTGCCTACCTTCCAAAAGAGCTTGGTAGGCTTAACCATCGCTTGTGAAAGCCGGTTCACAGCATAGCATATGTCTGGTTGTGTATTGGCCAAATACATGAGAGAACGAACCAACTGTCGATAAACAGTGGCATCCACTACCTCTGCCGATGTAGCATACTCTTTCCTCCAACCACCAGGAAGAGGAGTGTCGATAGACTTGCAGCCTTTCATGTGAAACTTCTCCAGTATCTCCCAGGCATACTTGCCTTGAGACACAAACATTCCACCCTTTCGCTGCCAAATTTCCGATCCTAGGAAATAATGAAGGAGGCCCAAGTCCTTCATCTCAAACTCCTTTGCAAGATCTGCCTTGCATGAGTGTATCAACATTTCATCACCTGTTAGTATTAAATCATCTACATAAATCACAATGATCAACAACTTACCCTCCACCACAATCTGGTATAGGTTTGGATCTGCCTCACTCTTGGCGAAACCAAGTCTGGTGAAATAATTGTCTATATGTGTGTACCAAGCACGAGGTGCTTGTTTCAGCCCATATAGTGCTCTTTTGAGCCTGCACACATGTAACTCGCTGCTAAAGATTTCGAATCCTTCAGGCTGCTCAATGTACACCTCCTCCTCAATGACTCTGTTGAGGAACACAGTCTTCACATCCATCTGATGAATGTGCCAACCCATCTGCACTGAGAGAGAAAGGATGGTCCATATGGAAGAATACCTTGTGACAGGTGCAAAGGTTTCTTCATAGTCGATCCCCTCGATCTGTGAGAAGCCTCGGGCAACAAATATTTCCTTGTACTTCTCGATGCTCCCATCAGCAACTTGCTTCACTTTGTAGATACATCTCGAACCTACCACTGATTTCCCTTCCAGCCTTGGGACAATCTCCCATGCACTGTTTCTAACAATCAAATCATACTCTTCCACCATGGCATCTACCCATGTGGGATCCTCCATAGCTTCCTCGAAAGACGATGGCTCTGTCATGATACACTTTCTCATCAGAGCCATGTATCCAGTAAATTGATCGAATTATTTGTCTACGCTCATGCAACGCGGCTATCAAGTCAGGTGCTCCCACAAATTGCATCACGCATCCGAATCAGTCACTCAACTTCTATTAGTGCGACTTCGCCCTGCGATGTTTGGTGCTACATGAGTGGTTTCTTCCACTCCATGAACCTCATCTTGTGGTGATCCACATCCTTAGGCTCATCTTTGGGAACAAGAAGTTCCTCCTCTACATGCAAGTGTAGCTCCATCTCAAGCGACAACTTCATGGCTTTCACATCATTGAATTTTATATCCCGTCGCACCAGAATCATCCGACTGTTTGGAAAATACACAAGATAATTATGGGGTGTTTCTGTGTACCCACAAATATCCCAACTTCTGCAGTCGGCTCCAGCTTCTTCCTGGCATCCTTTGTCACCTGAATGTAAATGAGTGAGCAAAAATCTTCAAATGAGAAATATCGAGGCTTCTTACCCGAGCTCTTCGGGTGTACTCATGCCAAGTACTCTATGAGAACAACAGTTTTGCACATAAACTGCAGTGTTGCATGCCTCAGCCCACAAGTGTATTGGAAGGCCTTGATCATGCCACATCAGCCGTGTAGCACCCACGATCATTCTGTTCTTTCTCTCCATGACCCCATTCTTCTGTGGGTTATGAGGCACTATGATTTCTCTTCAAATTCCTTCTACGCTGCAAAAGTATTTGAATTCACTAGAGATATATTCACCACCATTATCACTCCTTATAGCTTTCAACTGCTTCCCTGACTCTTTCTCAACCAGCGCCTTGAACTCATAGAACTTTGAGTATGTCTCACTTTTCTTCTACATGAAGAAGATCCAGCACTTACGAGAAAAGTCATCAACAAATATCACATAATACTTGTGCTTTGTTGTTGAAGAAACCGAGAAAGGTCCACACACGTCTGTGTGAATTCTCTCAAGGATCTTCGTGGCACGACTATCCTTCTCATGAAAATTGGCCTTCACAAATTTTCCCAAACTACATCCCTTGCATTGATCTGACTGTGCAAGTGTACCCTTGGGAAGCCCGGTAGAAATCTGCTGCAAAATTTTCAGAGCGCCATGGTGAAGATGGCCCAATCTCCTGTGCCACAATTCGCCCTCATCCCAGCTCACCACTCCTTCTGCTTTTCCTGCCATTGCTGTGCAGCCATCTACCTGCAATTAATAAATATTCTTAACTAGAATCCCTATTCTCTTGGTTTGACCCATTGTTTTACTGCGCAGGAAGGCTTTTCCCTCGCTAAAAACAACATCATAACCCTTCTCTTCCAACATCACCCCAGAGATCAGATTCTTCTTCAATCTTGAACATGCATGAAATCCTTCAATATGAAAGGTTTTCCAGACTCCCTCTAAAGGAAATGGTCCCAATACCAGTCATACTATATCTACCATCATCACCCATCTCGATGTGCACTCTAAGATCCTTTTCATCCAGATCACTAAACAAATATTTGTCTTCGGCCATATGGAAAGATGCACCACTGTCAAGAAACCACACTGATCCCATCACACTTGAAACCAAGAATGTGATCAGAGAAAAATCCAGCTCAAAATGTGAGGCTAAGGCCTCTCCAGCTACAGATCCAGCAGCCTGCATATTTTTCTTCTTTTTTGGATAGTTAGTGGCGTAATGTCCATGCTGGTCATAGTGAAAGCACTTCACTTTGGATAGGTCCTGATTCTTGCCTTTCGCACCGGATTGAGAAGGATTTTTCTTTCCCTTCCCTTTCCTTGATTTTGCAGCCAAAGCGCAATTTTCTTCATCTTCATTCTTCGATGAATATCCATCCCTGATACCCAGCCTTATCTCCTCCTGGACAAGATCTGACCAAATTCGCTCCGATCCTGGCAGTTTCTCCCGTCCATTGACAGAGTCCTTGTAGCTATGCCAACTCTTCAGAAGCCCAAGGAGAGAAAAGTTCACCAAGTCCTCTTCATCTATAGTAACCCCCACACTTCCCAGCTCATCCTTAAAATGCACAAACTTCGTGAGGTATTTTGGTATACTATTGCCTTTCTCCATTTTTATTTTCCTAAGCTTGTCTTTAAGCGCCAATATCCTCTGGTCGCTTTTGCTTTGGAAAAAGTATGTCAAATCCTTCCACATCAAGAATGGAGTAGCTTTACCGTGAAGGCTAAACACTATGTGATCCTTCACACCTTCCAACAAAATTCTTTGACACTTCGCTACTTTCTTTTGCCATGCGTCAAGTGCGGTGCATCGTTAGAACCAGGCTTTGGAATATCAGTATCTATGAACTCCTTCAACCCATTATCATCCACCACCACCTCCATCCTGTCATTCCATGAAATATAATTCAGGCTGACATCAAGGGCATACTCCAATCGCAATCTGTTGAAACACATTTCAATCAATGCTCAACTTTGACACCAAGAAAACACTACAGCAAATTCGAATTCCACCAGCACAAAACTCAACCACTTAAATAATTGCAATCTCCTCCGATCAATACTGCTCCGATACCATGTAGAAATTATATAACTTATGTGTTATATATCCAAGGTTCTCCTGATCTCACACTATTTTAACTTCATGCAAAATACATAATCTATTCCACCATTGATCGTTTGCGGAAATAAAATCAAGATAGCAATGCACACATGAAACAATAAAAATTCACACACATTAACACAATTGTTTAATGGGAAAGCCTTAAGATGAAAACCCAAACTATCTTTATATAATATATATCATAGAGGTCATGTAACAATCCTCATACAAAGCTGATCATATCAAGCTCTCAGTACAATACAATCGCTACACACTAATCATGCCCGATCTTGCAAATCCATGCACCAATATTTGCCACCTATTAGCCTGCCTCTAATGCACAATTCCTGCTGAAGAATGGCTCTTAATAAAGTTGATCTTCTCCAGCCTTGCTCACACAATCCTCATTGGCATCTCCACTGAGTTTTGGATGCAATCAATGCATCACTATAGTCACAACTGATAGCCACACTTGCTCTTTCACCTATCTCTCCACTGGTCTCCACTGAAACTACCATGCACTGTAGTTAACTAATGTATTCTTCAGTTGATTAATGATTTATTGTTTAGTGAATTAATTAAATAATTAATTCACACCACTCTCACTAGTGTATCAATCAGTTAGACTAGATACAACTAGCTCAACTGAGTCTAACTGAGTTAAACTAAATACAACTCCGCCAACTACTTCTCCAACTCCACCAAACTCTGTCACATGAGTTCTAACTAAAGTCTCCATTAATTAGCTCTAGTAAACCCTCAGGAATAGCGTAATTCCTTCTGTTAGCTATTGTGCCTCATCTGTGCACTTAACTGAAGTGCTCCAAGAGAATAAGATAATGTTTAGAGTCCAAATATTATTAAGAGCTAATAATATTCAACATATTTATTTTTAGACTGGAAATATAAAAATAGATTCTGCCCAATATGTCTAAAAATAGAATTCCATCTATTTTTCCAACTTGACAAACCATCCACAAATAGTATCCTGCAATTCATAGAAAATGACCGACATGTCAAAAATAGACATAGTCTAAAACTAGACTTTGAGCCAAAAATAGCCTGCGGGCCCACTTAGTGAAGGTGACTCTTTTCACTAAGCTCATCATCTTGTTGAATCTCAACACTTAAAAATAGCCATAACTCCTTCCTCTTTTGCAGCTCCTTGACCACAAGATTCCAATTGAAAAACACATAGTTCCTTTAAAGATTTGTAGGTTTAGGAAACCACTTAAAGCCCTTGAACTTCAAGATGATCCAATATATGCAATTTTTTACAATAATAATTCCATTATGCACACTCCTCATCTTAGAGTTAGTCAGAGAGGGGGAGTACTTGATTGATGCCAACCTTGCCTTCTCATTGGTTGGACTCTCCACCATTAGTTGAAAAAGTATGTGCCCTTAATCAAATAAGATATCTTAGCACAAGTTATTGACACTTGAACATAACTACCATGGATCTCATGGAAAAAATATGGAGAGACTCTTTGAATATTAGGAAACATTTTCTCATACTATACATAATAAAATAATATACTTAATCTATAGGTGGTTGAGCTTCAATTTTTTCCATTTACTGGGAAATATTGTTGATTTCTAATGCTAAATGAACAAGCACTAATTTCTACATTTGGTAATTACTGCCAATGATATATGAACATCATTAAGTAATTACACAAAAAATTAAAATTCTTAGAAAACTATGGCCTCTTCCTTAGATCTGCTTCCATGTGTGTGTGAGAGAGAAGACTATGTGAGTTATGTGTGTGTTATAATTGTACCGGGTGTATTTTTATAGTGGTATTAGGTTTCCCCAAAGAGATGTCACATATCTTTGTAAATTAAATTTAAAATTGGATTTAATTTTCTTAGTTCTAATTTTAACTTGTGTAGTTGGGGATTACCTCCCACAACTACCCAAAAATCAACACTCCCTCTAACCTAGGGAAGTATTCACCTTGAATTACTTAGATGTATATCTTTGTTGAAAATTTTCTTTAATAACAAGGTTTCACAACTCATAGTATCAAAATCATAATCATCCAGGTCAACACACTTGACCTATAACAATCATATCATTCACTCAGTACTATTATCCATGTTAGGACACCTAACCTATGGTACTAAGTATCATCATCCAGGTTAGTACACCTAACCTATGGTACATCATCAATATGTACTAGGTACCATCATCTAGGCTTGCACACCTAGCCTATGGTACAACAACTAGTCACCATAATCCAATCGATGCCTCAACCTCATGTTATACAGACTAGTATAGGTTTTCCATCACCACGTTAAAAACTTAGGGAACTTTTTTCCAACTTCACAGGTTTTTCCAAACCCTAAAGGACATCCACATCCTCACTCCACATGGTTTCCATCACCACAGTCAAACCCTAAAGGACATCCACGTCCTTACACCATAGGGCTCACAACAAGTTAGATGAAAAAAATGTAATACACCATCAATCTACTCTCAGGAGAGATGAAAACAATACACCATCATTCTCCTCTCACGAGAGATGAACATATTATGCCATCAATCTCCTCTAAGGAGAGATGAAAATAGTACACCATCAATCTCCTCTAAGGGAGAGATAAAATTTGTAAATCATTAATCTCTTCTCAGGGAGAGATGAAATTTGTACATCGACAATATCCTCTCAAGGAGAGATGAAATTTGTACCTCATGACTGCAAGCCTCAAAACCAAATTCCACAACCACAGAGGTCTTACAGTAACCCGATAATGCTATCAAACCAATTCATCCTCTCAAAGGTATCCTTAGTCATTCTAGGCTTCTTACATAACCTTCAACCTACTCAAATGTAGAAAGGTAGCCATGGTGGATTTCAATACTTGTTTTATTAATAACATCTAGCTTTTCATCCATCTTAAACCAAAGCTTTGTACCAATGTGAACACCAACAACCTATCAATGTTATTATTTGCTCAACAATGGACTCTTACAACTTTTCTTCATCAAGAAACTAGCCATGGGCTCACAATCCATCATGCCACATTCTTATCAAGTATTTTATCGGGCTCATGTAACACTTTCAATCAATTCCCTCTTACACTCTGTTAGAGTCGGTATCTTCATCCCTCCGTCAAAGATCAAATGTCTCTTGTTGCATTTCATTTTAGGTGTCTCACTCATTTCACTTAGCTGCATTCTGCTAGGGGCATCGATCATCTGATGGTAGGGGGCTTTTCACTCATGTTCCTCATGTCTTGTACCTACTGGTCTAATTCAGTTCATCAAAATCATGTACAGTCATATTTGGTCTCAATATTGACAAAGAGTCATTTTAGGGTTTTAGGTTTTATTAGGTCTAGGTTTTCATTAATTTGGTCTGCAAAATCTCTAATAATGCCAGCAGGCACATGAGGAAGCTTCATATCAAGTTTCACTGCAAAAATTTCATCATCATAATGCTTGAAAATGATTTTTCTTCAAAACCCTGTTTTGAGGAAAAATCGTCTATTTTATCTTTTTGTAATAAATGTAGTGTAATTTTTGAGTTCTTCAGTTTTAAAGTACTCCATGCACGGCCCTGGTCACCTTTGCCAAAGATCCATGCCATTCATCCCTACAGAACAGACAAGCAAATTCATCATTCAGTCCAAAAATCAGAAAGCAAGCAAAACAGAGTTTATGTGAAAAGTGCAAAAGTTTTGAAGCATTGTAAAGTGAGTTTCTCAAATAAAAAATTAAAATCTTTGGTACACATAAGATATTTCCAAATTTCAAACTCCATTTTCATACCAAAGACATCAAGAGCCAAAGAGAAATCGTGGAGGAGTGAAGAAATCGATTTGGAGGTCGAACTGTGGTGAAATTCAGTGGTCGCGACGCACTGGGAAACTGGCGTGGTGCACTGGTTGAGTGCGACACATTGGGCCACTCTTCATTGTGCATTTTTTGAACTTCCGCAGCGCATAAGGGAGACACAACACACTGGGTTGTGCGTGTGGCGCACAGGGCTGAAACGCAGATTTTGGCCATTGCCTCCAAAAACTCCAAATCAATTCGGTCTCTTTTGCTCCAAGTAAGTTCGTGTGACCTTGTAATTTCCATAACAAATGTTTGGTGTTGTTTGAAGATGGATTATGAGAATTTTCTACACAAAAAAAAACAAACCCTATCATCTTGACAATTGCTCCTTAGGGTTTTGTTGTTGAAATTTTAAATAGTTGTTATGCCAAATACTTCATTCCTCACTTGTTTATTCCTCCCTCTCATTGTTATTATATCACTACAGTTCATCCCTTATCCCCTTTCATCCCCAAAGTCACTTTTTCCCAAGCCCCGTTTTCCTATCCCTAAGTCATTTCATTTCCCATCATTCTCCCTTTCCCATTCCATTTGTAAAAATTCCCAAACCCCAAGTTTCCCAAACAGTCAAGTGACTGTCCTTATACTTTAAATCTCACTTGATTAAACCCCATTATCCTCATTTCCCTATTTCCCACAGTCCCTTCCTATTTGACACATATTTGGCAATCAAGACAAAGGCACCCAAATTCTCATTTTCATCTCATACAAATCAGCATATACTTGGCATAGATTTTCAACACCATGGAGACAGATACTGATACATCATATGACCAAGACAGTGATTCTACCACCGAGTTACATGCACCTAGAAGGCCTCATAAAAGTGGCAAACATGTGAGAGAAGAACCCACATCATTGACTCAATTGCAGGCTTGTCCACTTGCCATAGCATGTTTTCAACAACAGTCATGTTTTCAGTATTTTGAAATGATTGCTAGGACCCATTATCATCAGGATTTGGCTCGTTTGTTTGTATTGCATTTACATGATGGTCAGGTAACTCTTGCTGGTGTAACTTTCACTCTGACACCGGAAACCATCTCTCAAGCAACTGGAATACCGAATGTGGGTGAACAGTGGAACAAAAGACAGCAGGTGGAAAAAGTGTATTATGAACCATATATCAGGCCTAGCTATGTGAGACAACTTAGCCGAGTGTTTCCTTTCAGATTCTTGAAGGAGTCCTATGCGCCTCTGATGAAACTCATTATCAGATATTTCAATTGTGAGGGCCAGTTCTCGTGCCTTTATGCCTATCATATCAGATTATTGATGCATTTCACCAGAGTGAGGATGATGAATATTCCTTATTTCATGTGCCAAAACATCGAGAGAATTACCACCCTTGTGCAGAAGAAGACTCCCGAGCAGTATTACAACAGTATTTATCATTATGCACTCATTAAAATTGTAGTGTTGCATCAGCTTGGCTTGCAGGGTATCACATGGGAAGACTTCATTGCTAATGATTTCTTTACAGCTCCTACGGTTCCTCCAGTGGTTGTTCATGATATGGGTGAACCTTCACATCAGCCTAAAGGTCACGAGACAGAGCCTATCAGTGTGCCAGTGTATGTTACTTATCAGAGAGGCACTAGAGTATTATTTGCAGCAGCTCGCCGAGTACTATCTCCACCTGGGGTGGAAGGGGTCTCGCCTCTGTCATCAGCAGCACAGGTATAGGTACAGGTACAGGACAAAGGTAAGAGGCCCATGCAAGATGAGGGGCCTTCAGGAGGCCAAGACACTGATTTCATACTCATTGATGATGATTTGAGCTCACCTAGCTCAAAGTTGAGAGAGATTATTCAGGAGCAGAAAGCAGAGATAGAAACTTTGTCCAATAAGTTGCAAAAATCCAAATGGGTGATCAACTACTTGGATTAGCGAAACAAATAGTTGGAAGATCAGCATACAATCATGGAGTTGCAAAACATCCGTGAGAACCAGCAAGTTGCTCAAAGAAGTAAAACCGAGATGACACCCATTGAGCGGGAGATTGAGGCTGATCGAGAGACTTGGCTTGAAAGGGTCAATATTCATTTGCAGAAGCTTTTGGAAAAAGAGAATAAGGAAAATAACATGTTATGGCACATGAAGAACCATTATTGGGCATGCAATCATGTCTGCAAGGCGCGAATCAAAATTATGAAGGCAAAGCTAAGGAGGGCACTAAAGCGTCGCAAAAGGCATGATAGACTCCAAATTTTGGCCAAAGCCTCTTTGCCCTAACATAGCACTTAATGATGGACATTCAACCCAAATTTCAAGAAATTTGGGAAACATTTTGTCAATTTTGAAATTTTTGGTCTTAAAACAGATTTTTTCGCCCGACGCATCATGCCACTTGGCGCGCGCTTACAATTGGGAGCTCCTTTGGAAGAAAACTTTGTATTTCTGGATTTTTTATGAAAAATTATTCATGCCCATAAATTACCTAAGGATTTGGACAAGTTTTGGGTTTCCTGAAGGGCCAAAAACACCTTTAAAATGGCCTTTCTGCCACTTTTTGCACACACAGGAAGCAGTGTTGGGAGATTTGATTTTTGGAGGGGACAATGGCAACCAAATCATGAAATTTTACTTGGGTTGGAAAGTAGACAGGCAGGGCTTTCCAACGAGCTATCCTTCACTCAATTTGGACTTCGGGAAGGCCCTCAACATTAGCCTCAATTTGGCACGATGCATTGAGTTTTCAGGCGCGGCGCATTGGGAAATTTGGCTCATTTTTCACTTCACAGCTCAGAATTTCGCCTATTTTTGGCCATTTTGACTTTTCCATGTAGCTCTTGATGTAAATTGATGTAATTTCATGAATTTGATGTAATTTTGGCACATTTTTACTCATCCAAGTAGATTCATTCACCAAAAAGTGAAAAGTAACTGAATGAATCAGTTTCCTATCATATAGAGGCAAGTTGTTTCATTGCCTATTTTTCAGTTCCTAGTTTAGATGTGGTTGAAACAGCTCCTAGAATGGTGAGCTCGACCCCTAGAGGCATGGGGATGAGTTATGCTTGTCTATATCTTGTATTTCCTCAGTCATTTTCAGGGTTGGACACTTGGGATCGCTTGGCACTTCATTATACATTTCATCTCTGCAATTTTGGCAAAGGAATAGACCAGGCATTTGCAGCACTCTTTGGGATCCATGTGGCTCTATGTTTTGATGGTGTGTTTCTATCAGTGATTGTAAGTTATTTAATGTTTCATGTGCACCATTTTCCTTCTTATTTCTTCTCAAATTAAACAAACAATTTATAAAGGTGGAATTCATAGATTGCTTTGCTCTGCCATGAGTTTTGTTTAGTTTTCCATGTTTTCATCTGTTTGAAGAGGATTATTGTGAGCCTCTTGCCCTCTTCAGCTCCTCACCGGTCTGAACCATTCATTCATTCAATTCAAAGCATCAAAATGATTTCCTACCTTGCCCCAATCGGAACTCTACAAAAACTAGGCCTCATCCCCAGACCCAAAACTGCCCTTCCCTTTATTTCCAACAAAACCCCCAAAATCAAAATCAAATACTTTTACTTATATACCTAGCCTAAAATCAGCCTTTATTTCAAGTCATCTCAAGCCTTATTGATTATCTTTGCTGAGATTGACCGGAGAAACCCTCTCTACGATGCGGTAGGGCTAACTACCGGAGGCGGCGTGGTTTGATGTTACCCTAAACTACGCCTCTTCCCCAGAGCAGAGGTAGATTTGAAATACATTCTTACACTCAAGAGGTTCTCATCCTTTGTGAGAAATATATCATCAAGATAGAGAATTTCACGGATTCATCTTCAATAGATCAATATATTCCTTCATGACTTCAACCCATCTTCATATTTAACTTCTGAAGCCAAATCATGATTTAATGAAGATAGTCTTGTCCCTTCCTATGAATCTAGAACTCATCGATTCCAATCATGAGTCATATTTTCACTTAATTCTTCCATCCATTTCCAAACAGTCTACACCTTGAAATATTTAATATGTACCTGCAATCCTCACTAGGAGCCCATGGCGAACTATTTTTGATAATAATATTAGCTCCCTCTTGATATTCGCATTCTTTTAGGAAGAATTGCAATCTCATCCGATTAGAAATGTTCATCCTTGTCCTCATCATCATGTTGCCTTCCTTTCATTTCGGGCACTTGGCTAAGGTTTCTAACTTTATACTTTTAGTTGGAAACGATCAATCCTATGGTTTGTCCATAGCCCTAGGGATTTCTTATCTAAAGACTAAGGCTTGGACCTTGCTAGGGTTTACAAAGTATAAAACCCTATATTTTCATTTACATCTTCTTGTAAGTCCAATAGTATTTGCAATGAGTATAATTCTCATTTTCATGTCCATTTCTCAAGCATACTAGAGCATTAATAATAATTCTTTCTTGATCTTTTAGACCAAGTAGCCTACACATTGGGCATGAAAATTATTCAATTTTTTGGAAAAAAAATCAACTTTGAAAGAGAACTTGGCCACTTTTTCATTGTGATCTTATCATATTAATGATTTTCCTTCATCAAGGTAATATATAATACAATGTCCTGCTTCTGAATCACAAGGAAACAAAAAAACCCTAAAATGTATAAGTCCCTTCATAATTTTATATATTCTTACAAGGTTTGATCCTTAAGATTGAGTAGTTATTAAGATTTCTTGATCGAAATACAGATTCGGACTTATGTTGTCAATGAAATACATATCACTATAGTTTATGGAATTACAGACGTTGCATATTCTTAATCATTTCCTTTTACACTCACATAGGTTGCCCATACCATAGACCATGATGGTAATATCCTACACATTAACAACTGTCCTTGACGGGTTCTTAAGGATTTATATATAACTGCATAACATTTGTAGATCATTGACACAATCCTCTAAAGTATTTTTCATTTTTCAAGTATTTGACTTCTAATAGAGCTTCTCTTATGATGATAAGAGATTATCTAAGAATGGTTTAAAAAATATTCTAGTCATTATGCATAGCTCTCATTCCAATGATTCAAGAATTCATCGATTTTTAAACTTATTTCATAGATAAAATTCCATTAAGTGGAAAGAACAAGAAGAAGCACATAGCTTCATAAATCTCCAAGCCTGAGTATTTACTATTTTTTTTAAATTTGGCCTTGGGTTATAGTTTAAAGGTGGTCGATATTATAAAATTTCCTTTAACCACTCCTTTCTCAAGGGTAGGGTCATCTGACATAGGAAATTAACTAATATAAATTACTTAATTGTTTGTACCAAGGATCCACATGGATAAAATTGCCTATTGTTGGCTCTAGCTCCCTTCACATAGTCCAATTCCTAGGATTTCCTTGTCTATAAACTCTTATATCTATCTCAATCTACCAGCCCTCTCCCATCAGGTTGTACAACTCAAGGAATAGGACTCCTATCTTTGTCATGCAGTCCCTCAAGTTATCCCACTTCCCTCCAAGGCTCGAGCATTGACCGGCCAAGAAATCTCTCTGCCAGGGACTCCAGGGTTATACACTGTAATTAAGTTTATTCAATGACAACCATTTCCCTTTCACATTGTCATTATTTCCATATATTTTCATGACAAATTTTTCCTTAATTCTATTATAGTTAATACAACAACCTAATATTTGAGAGAAAAATATCAAGGAATAATGGATGTCGAATTATCTTTTGCATGTTGAAAAATCACGGATTATATCTGCATGCATGGGAGATACCATGTGCTTTCATACATGTTTCTCTCTTAACCGCGAATTCCAAATTTCCAAGGTAAGTAAGACTTAGGATAACAATAAATCAATGTTTAAGAAGGCTAAGGATACACAACCGATGGGAGTAATAAAATCATAAAATATGTTTCCCTTAGGCCCTAAGCCCCCTTTTGTTCCCTTCTTCTAGGATCATAGCCCTCCCATTGTTTTTTATTTCTCCCTCTATAGTCTATGATGTATTTTTATTATTATTCAATGTACCACTTTACAAATTTCATTGTTCGGCTTTTTAGCCATTTATCATGTATACATATACATTACTATTCTAGCGATCAAATCTGGGGGTATTACATAGACAACATTATCAACCAACTCCACTTTCATGTTTCCATCTTCTCTTGAAACTTGTTGGATATGTCACAGTTTAATTCCATGTGCTTTGATCTTCCAGTGTGCATGTGTTGATCAACACTAAAGTGGTATTGGCTGAGAAAGAAGAAATTGTGGAGAAGGATGTCTCTAGCTTGGATGCCAACTCATCCACTGCATCTTTTTCACTCATCTCAAACTGCTTTAGAAATTGCTTCCCTTTTTTGGATATTGGCTTGTTTAATGTCCTTTCTTACAACATTTGAAACATGTCACATTGATCATAGCCTCCTCCTCAGAATGAGATGAACTAACCACTTTTTCCTTGGCCTTCTTGGGTCCTCCTTTATTCATCTTCCCAATGAGTGGAATATTTTGAGTCTCTTTCACTCTGACTGAAAAATTCTCCTCCTGAACAAAGCCATCCTGCAATGTTTCAAAAGTGGGAAACTTCATAGTTGCACATTTTCCCTTCATGAAGGCAAGTCAAGATATTGAGAATCCATTTAGAGTTTTCCAACCTATGTCATCTTCATAAACCTTCTTTCCTATGTCTATAAGTTGATCTCTCAACTTGGTGATATTCATTGGATAGCTTGTCATAGTATTAGTGTTCCTCATGTTGTTACTAATGATATTTTTCTTCAAAAGAATCTTGTGGGATACATTCACACTTTGTTACAGAGTGACTAAGGAATCATACATATTCTTCCTTGTTTTCTTCTATGTGATGTGAGGGATCAAGTGGTCCTTGACAAAATCAAGGAAAATTTGCTTCTTTTTGGTTGCCTTCTTATTGTGCTCAACCAACAAAATGGATGGGCATCTCATCCTTGAACCTCGCATAGGTCCAAGTGCCTACCATGAGGGCATATCAACTTCAAGCACTGAAACAAGGGCATTGCACACACTAAAATATTTTCACAGCTCTGTCTCATAGAAAACAGGCCCATCCATACACAAATTTTCTGAGATATTTCATATGCACAAAAATGACACCATATTAGTTTTCTACACCATATTTTAGATCTTTACTCAAAGAATGAATTTTACAGCTCCTAAAAATTTGAACTTTAGATTGCACCTAACAAATCATTATGTGTATGTACTAAAATACTGTAAGGAAATATTCAACAGTGCAAAGAATTCATTTCATGAGCTAGTTTACAACAATAGATAAATAAAGTCTACTGGACATAAAATCTACAATTTGAAAATTATGAGAGAAAGCTATAACAACTAAATACATTTTTATTTACATCATGCAAAAATCTAAAATTTTTTGGATAGTAAGGACAAGTTCCATCTAATATTCCCAATTAGCCATGAGCTAGTTGGAATATTAAATTTTGTTTTGATGCTTTGTTTTATGAATAAGAGGACAATGGAGGTCCATAAGTCTCCTTAATAATGAATAAATCAATGCCAATGTAAAAGGAAAACATCTTGGCAGCTTAATTAAGCACCCTTAGGTGTGAAAAGGGGCTAGAACATCTTGACTGGGTTAGCCTTGACCAATTCAACAACGTTGTCATGGAGGAGTGGCAATCAATGAGGGACAATGTAGTTTTAGATGGAGACACCTTGTATGGAAGTAGGGTCATAAATGAATGGGGCTTAGGGTTTGGAATCTCATATCTTATAAAAGGAAGAGGATGGAAGCCATATTAGGAAAGTGGATGAATATGATATTTTGATATATGGTCTGTTTAGACATATAGCTTTCATTGGCTATTTAGCTGAGATTGAAAGGGATGTTTAGCACTGGGTGTTCCTAATTAGGAATCCCACCTCTTCCATTGAGAAGCTCTTGGAGGAGTCTTGTACTTCACTTCCACTATTAGGCATTTGGCCAAAGCATCATCTTACATCTACAGCACAGATCCTATTGAGGGTTGAGTTTTTTTGCAGGTTGCAGCAGTGGAGACCATATTTCGGTCACCTCATTACTTATTTTCAGTGGAGAAGGGTTCCTTTCCATTGGGAGGAAAATAAGAAAGGCCCTTGTGCATATTTTCAGATCTTGGCATCACGCCACTTATTTATTTGCCTCTACAACATAGTTTATTTTGAGATCTGCATTATTTTGAGGAAGGAGTTGCAGGATGGTTTTGGCACACCATTTAGAGAGAAGGTTTTCTATAGAAAGGGATCTTCCTTTCATCTAGGAGATCTATTGGAGGAGGCTGCATTATTTCTTATATCATATCAACCACACTTTCCTATCTATATGTTGCAGTGCATCTTTGGCCCTAGGGCTTAGATTCCCATCTTATATATTGTGTTTTGTTGGAAACCCTTAAGAGGTTCTTCATTACAGGTTGTATAGTGCTTAGATCTATATTAGATCTATATTTTGAGGCACGTATTAGCTCGTGATATTTTTTATACTAATTTTTTTGTAGCAATTCCTTTAAAATGGCATTGTAGCAGTGTCCCAGCATTTTGATATATATTAGAAGCACCTATTTTGAGGGTTTTTTCCAGTGGAGGCTTATTCTACCTTGTATTATGATTTGTGGCCCATTATTTGACATATATATGTTGTTTTTTTTATGAATGGAAGGTATCCATATTGGTCTCTTATTTTTATCTAATTTTTACTCTACTATTTCCATGGTTTTGCACTATATTCCTGCTTTTCCCATTTGGAAATATTACAGTGGTATCAGAGCATACTCTTGGCACAGTCTATGCATCTTGAAAAGCCAATTTGTCATCTGAAGAAGGAGATCCTCTTACTGATAGAGAGAATAGGTATCAAAGAAGAATACACCGGAAGTTTGATTATACAAATGACAAAGATGACAAGGGTAAAACCCCTTTATCTAGAGGATAAGATGAAGAGAAAGAGTTACCTAAGATTATTATCAAAGCTATGAAATACATTGCTAGATAAATAAAGGAGATGAGGATGGATAGATACAAGGAATACCTGAAAATATTTCAACATGGTGAAGGCTCTGGCATTTCTCATCATTGGAGTGATCAACCAGTGTAGCAACAACAAGTTTCCCAATGCTCTACAATGAATACATTCTTAGTAGTGAGAAATGAAGGGTTTTAAGAAAAATAATCCCTTAAATAATATTTCATGGAGTATGAGTCTCAATCTCAGAGGTTCAAGGACAACTTGAGTTTTCAAGAATTTTGTCAAATCAAGTGCAATAGAAGACCCAAGCATCATAATAGAGGTGGAGGATTCATTCATAATCATGATCTACACCACACTATGGGCAGTTTTTTCTTACCCAACTTTGATGGATCATATAAATGCACTTCCAAATAATGGGTAGAGAAGCTTGCATCTACTTCTAGTTGAAAAAAGTTCCAGAAATGGAGGCCATTAAAATAGCAGCGCTCTACCATGAGGGTGAAGCACATGATTGGTGGTTCCATGGCTTGTATACATTGGGTCATGCCAATGTGAGTGCATATTCAGAGTTCACAAGGAGGTTGGTGGAGAGGTTTGATAGAAGATATCTTGAAGCATCATTCATGGGGCTTGCAAAGCTTAAACAATCAGGTAATCCAAAAACTTATATTTCTTAGCTTTTGAAATTTTCTGTTATGGTTCCTGATTTATCTGCAGCAAGAAGGGTCTATATGCTCATTTATGAGTTATATGAACCTCTTCATGGGTTGGTTAAGTCTACCAAGCCCACTACCCTTCAAGATGCCATTGAAAGTGCTATAGATATTCAATATGCCTTGTCAAAAGCAAAGGCAAAATTTCAGCATAAGCCCTCTTTTCAATCAAAGGGAAAAGATGAGAAGGCTCCTCTTTCAAAGGAGAGACAATACAAAAAGCATCTTCATGATGATGTCTGAAGAGACTTGAGGAGGAGGAAGCTTTTCTTTACATGCTAATAATCTTGGGCACCCAGGCATAAATGTGCAACAGGAAAGGAACATTACATAGAGGTCTTCTTAGATGATGAGGAGGAAGAAGAACAAGAACAAGAGAGGGGTCACAATGTTGGAATAACAAGAGATGAACCACCACCACTAGGAGGTGAGGATTGATCCAATTAGAGGGACTCTTGCATCATTAACAGTGGTACCCAAATATCATGAAACTTCCACACAAGAAACAAAGTTGGATTTGCACAGTGGAATCAGAGACATGATAGTCCAATCTATTATGCATATGAGACTGGTCCATGAGACATCACTGTCTTGTGGTAAACCACCTATGAGGCCACCTGATCCATATTTTGTGAGAGATATCTCACATCATGATGCATTATTCATAGATCTGGGAGGAATGGGAGAATTGTAAGGCCAAGATGCAGCACTGAGAGTCTTGGGTAGGCTCAAGGAGGAGGAATACATTCTCCCACTATCATCATTACACACTCTCACATCTCATATTGCATTAAGAGGAAATGCTGCATGATTTGAGGATGACACCATAATGGGGCAAGGAGATTATTCCTTGGCTATGGATACTTAGAAGATGTTGTCATTTGAATATAAATCTTCCATACATGGTAAAAGGTGGTGGCCACTCATGCATGCAAAACACAAGAATTTTTTGTATGGATGACAGCTTCCCATGGGAGACTAACCTCCAAAAGCTTCGACCTTTACTTGAGCATGAGCGTGTGCAAGAAGAGAAGAAAGGAGGGGATAACAACATCCTAATGAGTACCTTTGGCATGGGAGATGTCAAGGAGAAGGGTTTCCATATGATAGATGTTCTTTGTGATATATCATTAGCGTTGTCACTATGGAAGATTGATCCATATTGCAAATCCCAATTGTTGGTGGATTATTCAAAGGATATTTTCACATGCATGATACTTGATGACCAGCTACATGAGGAGGGCTATTCAGTCCAAGATGAAGTCATTTATTATCATGGTATGATATTCTTAACTAGAGCCTCCAAGCTCAAGGAGGAGTTTCTACAAAGAGCACATGAACTATTCCTTTTCAGACATACTTATTCCATGAGAGCCTACAACACTACTATGGAGAGCTACACTTGGGAAGGCTTTGGAGAGGAAATATATCACAATTTTCAAAGGTGCATGAACCACGTGGAGATGTGAAAGATACATAACTCAATGGAGGAGTTATCAAAGCCACCTCTTTCCTCTTTTGGAATGAGAGGGGTTCTATATATGGACCACTCCATTTGTATGAGCAAAAATTTGGTGAGGAACATGCTTATGTACATAATGTTTTATTTGATGAATATTCCTTTACCATGTATATGCAATCCATAGCTCCAAGGAGGAGCATTCTTCCATATAAAATTCATGTCCAACTTTGGGCCATAAACATTTCTGAACATGGCCACTCTCTTGGAGGATATAAGGAGATGATGTGTCATTGTGGGTGCACTCCAAAGGCACCAAAAATATCTCACATTTTCAGCCATTGTGAGAAGACTTGGGTAGAAATTAAGTGGTGGGGAAACCACTTACCATATCACTATTTGATTCAATCAGGATATATACTATGTTGGTTCCACATGTGGGACTATGATCCACCTCCATTTATGAAAATTTCTATTTGTATTTACTTGATTTTGATCCCATACATTGAGGATGTAATTATTCTTTTTATGGGAATTATTGGATGGAATATGGGGGGATTGTATGTGCCCTGGGATATATATTCTCCATGTTAAATATGCTACTTGTTTTAGGGAGAACATTGGGAAAACCATGCTTGTTTCATTGGATCTATTTCTTCCTTGTGGGATGAAGTACTTGCATCTCATGAGAACTTTGGAGGAGCATTTCATGGAGGGATATATTGGTAGACACTTAGCTTATGAGGGAATCTTATCACATGACGATGTCACCAATGATGGAGGAGATGAGTTGCAGAAATCACCTTGTCAGTTGCTTGAGGACAAGAAACATTTGGGAAGGGAGGACTATAATATTCCCAATTAGCCATGAGCTAGTTGGAATATTAAAATTTTTTTTGCTACTTTTTTTATGAATAAGAGGATAATGGAGGTCCATAAGTCTCCTTAATAATGAATTAATCAATGCGAATGTAAGATGAAAACATATTGGCAGCTTAATTAAGCAACCTTAGGTGTGAAAAGGGGCTGGAACATCTTGACCAAATCAACTACGTTGTCATGGAGGAGTGGCAATCAATGAGGGACAACACAATTTTAGATGGAGAGACCTTGCCTGGAAGTAGGGTCATAAATGAATGGGGTTTAGTGTTTGGAATATCATATCTTATAAAAGGAAGGGGATGGCATCCATATTAGGAAAGTGGATGAATATGATATTTTGATATATGGTCTATTTAGAAATATAGCTTTCTTTGTTTGTTTAGCTGAGATTGAGTGTTGTTTAGCACTAGGTGTTCCTGATCAAGAATCCCACCTCTTCCATTGAGAAGCTCTTATAGGAGTCTTATACTTCACTTCTTCTATCGAGAATTTTGCGAAAGCTTCATCTTACAACTACAATGGAGATCCTGTTGAGGATTTAGTTGTTTTGCAGGTTGCAGTAGTGAAGACCATCTTTGGGCACCTTATTACTTATTTTCAATGGAGAAGGGTTCCTTTCCACTAGGAGGATAGTAAGGAAGACCCTTGTGCATATTCTCAAATCTTGGCATCAGACCACTTATTTATTCTCCCCTATAGTGCAGTTTATTTCTAGATCTTCGTTATTTTGAGGGAGGATTGCAAGTTGTTTTTGGCACACCATTTGGAGAGAAGTTTTTATAGAGAAAGGGATCTTCCTTTCATCTAGGAGATTTATTGGAGGAGGCTGCATTATTTCTTATATGAGATCAACCACACTTTCTAGATCTATATATTGCAGTGGATCGTTAGCCCTAGGGCTTATATTCCCATCTTGTACATGGTCTTTTGCTGAAAACCCTTAAGGGGTTCTTCATTGGAGGTTGTATAGTGCTTAGATCTCTATTAGATCTATATTTTGAGGCACATATCCACCCATAATATTTTGTATACTCATTTTATGTAGCAGTGTCTTTAAAAATGTGTTGTAGTAGTGTTCCAGCATTTTGATATATAGTAGCAGCACCTCTTTTGAGGGTTTTGTCCATTGGAGGCTTATTCTATCTTTTATTATGATTTCTGGCCCATTATTTTACATGTATATGCTGTTGTTTTGATGAATGGAAGGTCTCCATATTGGTCTCCTATTTTGATCTAATGTTTACACTGTTATTTCCATGGTTTTGCACTATATTCCTGCTTTTCCCATTTGGGAATATTACATTCCAATAACAATCACATGGTTTTTTTATTACTCAGAAAATAAATTATTATAGAAGCTTGGAATCATGCTCAAGCTCTACACATGTCTGAAAGATATAACATAGAAAATTATGTTGTTTGAAATATTATGATGCGGGAGGATCTAATTGAAAGGCTACAACTGGAGTTGATTTCTTCTGCTGGACAAAAGAAGAAGTTTGAATTATATTTTACTTCTTTTAATTTGATTTGGGCTAACACATCCATTGTAATTTGTAGATTAAAAAAATATTTGAATTAGGATTAGTTAAGTATTTAGTTTTATAAACTGTTCTGGAACTAAATGACAGTTTCTAAACAATACAGGGATTTTGGAAAGGCATAAAGAAAAACCAAATCCACCATTGTGGGGTTATGCCATCCTTAGAGAGAAAGAGAGTGAAATAAGAGTGGAACAGGTGTGGAATAAGTGTGATAAATGAGTGAACAGAGAGGATAAATACATGTAAAAACTAGCCATCTAAGATCTTGGCTCTGTATGTTTCATGTTTAAATTAATTCCAAGTGTTTTGTCTTTTGATCGGGCTCTTTTTTTTAAACATATTGTTTTATTTCTTTGTTAAATCGAACATTACATTGATCACACGTAGGAAGGTTAATCAGATTTTCAGGCACAGAAAGGCCATAGATTTTTCATGAACCCTTTGTCGAATTGAACTTGTATTAATCGCAGAACAGAAGACCATAAGATTTGTAGGCACCGCGAGGACCGTTAGATCTGATACCGATTGACGGTGAGAGGCACGCCGTGGCTGGAACGACTTCGAACATAACAAGGAATAGGAGTCATAGTTAATATTTCACAAGTTAAAGTATTTAACTTACGATGCACAGTGAGACGATGGAGGCAGACATGGGCCCTCAAATCTAACAGAGACTAAACAACAGAGATTGAAAGCACACAGGGAAGCAATTTCACAAATCGCCATGTTTAGATGTTAGCATTAAGGACCGTCGCAAGGTAATCTAAAATTTTTGTGATGTGAAGTGGATAAGGCACATGTGGTCAGCGCACAACATCGCATACCATAAGAAATAGAGTTTAACTTTTAAGTTATATTGTAAAAACACGTGAAGTGTGATCACCTGTGATTGGTCGGAATAGTTGTGGGACCCCCTGGTAAGACATTCTATGTATTTTCATTGTTTTTTGGTTTATGTGTGGTCTGTGTAGAACTCCATTGTGATTGCACACGTATGTATGTTAATAAACTCCAAAGTTGAACTCTGCTGTGAGTAAGGGAATTTTGTGTGGAATCATAAAAACACATTTCCGCAGTGCATTCTGATATTTTTTTGCAACTGGTCTGCATCATTTGGTAACAAAGAAAAAATCTCTTTTCCTAAGTGAAGATGGAAGTAGGAAGAAGAGGTCGGGGAAGAGCCGCAAGGGGAGAAGCAGATGAAGGACTACATGAAGAGATTAGAATATTGTCAACATGTCTAGCAGCAGTGGAAGCAAGAAGGTGTAGGGATCTTGAAGGTGGAGATGACAGTGATGGTGAAACAGTGGCACTAACAGATGGGTCAGAGGACAAGACACTAGAAATCAAACTACTGAAATAGGTTTTGATGGCTAGCAGCAAGCCAAGACCAGAGCTCTCTAATTATGATGGAAATTTTTTAATAGAAGCATTATAGGACTCGATAAGTGAGTTAGATAAATAATTCGAGTATGAGGAAGTTAGTGATTATAGGAAAATTATGTTTTTTGTCACTAAGTTGAAAGGACACACTGCACTGTGGTGGGATAGTGTGGAGGCAGATAAGAGAAGACTGAACAAGCCTTTGATCAAGAGATGGGACGAGACGATTGGAAATATGAAAAGCAAGTTCATGCTTAGATATTACGAAATATCCCTTTACAGACAAGTGCATAATCTAAGAGAGAGAATTATGACTGTAAAGGAATACATAGAAGAGTTCTATAAAGTGAAATTGAGGGTTGGGTATGTTGAAGATACCCCTCAAAAGGCAACAAGATTTTTGAATGGTCTATGGATGAAAATATTAGATGAGATTAGTATTATTTTCCCAAAAACTATAGAGGAGGCATATCAATTTGCTTTGAAGGTGGAAGAAAAAATTACCGAGAAGAAGAATGCAAGAAGAGGATGTGGTTCCAGTAGAGGAAGAGGACATTCCTTTGGCAGAGGTATCACTACCAACGATAATGAAGAGGGAAGTAGTTTGAAGAATTTGGGACAGACTGAAAAAGGAAGGTAACACCAGAGGTGGAAGGCCATACTATTGAGGAAGAGGTAATGGTAGAGGTAGAGGAAATTCCACTAGTGTTACAAGTGTCACAAATGGGGGCATAGGTCTTTTGAATGTCCTAAAAATGAGCAAGCTGGACAGAGGGGAGCGTATGTTTCTCAACCTGATGTAGCAAAGGAATCGCCATAAGAGGTGAAGAATGTGCCTGAAATAGGAGAGGCCTTGATGTTGAACAAGGTTTTAATAAAACCAGATATGCAGGTGGTTGACCTAACACAGAGGAAAACATTGTTCCATACTGTGTGCAAGTCGCATGGAAAATGCTGGAAATTGATTATAGATATTGGAAGCATTGATAACCTAGTAGCCACTAAGATGGTGGAAAATTTGGGTTTGAAGAAGTCAAAGCACCCAATTCCCTATAACGTGTCTTGGTTTTAGAAAGGAAACCAACTGCTAGTTGATGAGCAGTGCGGGCTGGAGTTTCAAATTGGCAAGTACAAGGAAAGGGTGACCTGCAATATTATTCCAAATGATGTGTGCCATATTCTGCCATGAAAACCATGGAAATATGATAGAAATTTCATCCATGATGGGGAAAAGAATTGTTACATATTTGTGAAGGATGGGATAAAGCATACGCTAGTTCCCATGAAAGAAGAAGATACTGCATAAACTAGTGGGACTAAAACACCGCTAATAGGCAAAAAGGAGTTTCTGTGACATATTGAGGAGAATGAGGTGAATTATGCAGTTGTGTGGAGTCCAAGAGTATTATTAATGCATACATAAATCACTAATTTTCTTTTGGAAATACAAGAGATGCTACAAGAGTTTAGTGGTATTGTGGTAAATGATCTGCCAGATAAATTACCACCAAAGCGGAGCATTAGTCACCATATTGATTTTATTCTAGGAGCCAGTTTTCCAAACAAGGATACCTATAGAATGAGTCCAAAATACATTGAGGAGATCAAGAAGCAAGTACAATAATTGTTGGATAAAGGGATGATTCAGGAGAGTTTGAGTCCTTGTGTTTTTTTAACCGTTTTAGCTCCCAATAAAGGAGGTGAATGGCGTATGTGCACTGATTCCCGATTGATAAAAAAGATCACTATCAGGTACAGGTTTCCTTTACCTCAGATGGATGATATGATGGATTTTCTGAGTGGAGCAGCGTACTTTTCAAGGATGGATCTCAAAAGTGGCGATCATCAGATCAAGATTATAGAGGGTGATGAATGGAAGACAATTTTCAAGACCAAAGAAGGCTTATATGAGTGGCTGGTCATGCCATTTGGGCTAAGAAATGCTCCCAGCACATTCATGCGTTTGATTAATGAGATGTTGAAATAATTCATTGGAAAGTTTGTGATCGTATATCTAGATGATATACTTATTTTCAACAAGATGAAGCAAGAACATGTTCGGCATGTTAGGTATGTGCTGGAAAAATTGTAGCAAAATAAATTGTTGATGAATTTAGAAAAATGTTCTTTTTTCAAGAAATAATTGACTTATTTAGGATTTTTAATTTCTGAAAATGATTTGAAGATGGACCCAGAGAAGGTTGCGGCCATAGTTAGCTAGCCATCGCCCAAAATTTTGTTTGAAGTAAGAATTTTTCATGGATTGGAAAGTTTCTATCAGAACTTTATTAGGAACTTCAATGGTATTTGTGCACCTATTGTGGATACCATTAAGAAGGAAAACCAACCTTTTCATAGGACAAAATTTGCTGAGAGAAGTTTTTAGTTTTTGAAGAAGAAGATGACTGAAAAACCAATCCTGAAACTGCAAGAGTTCAACAAACTTTTCCAAGTTCGTTGTGATGCCAGTGGGACAGCCATTGGTGCAGTACTCAGCCAATATAATCTAGTAGCATACTTTATCTTGAAGTTAAATGAGAGTAGGAAGAAGTATACATCATATGAAAAATATTTTTATGCAATCGTCCAAGCATTGAAGCATTGGAGACATTATTTATTTGCTAATGAATTTGTCTTGTTTTCAGACAAACTTGCATTACAATATATTATGCAACAACACAAACTAAATCATAAACATGAAAAATGGGTGGATTACTTGCAGAGTTTTAGATTTTTTTTGAAACACATAAGCATTCAGGCCAACAAGGTGGCAGGTGGATTAGGCAGGAGAAGTTTGATATTACAAGAAAACGCAGTGCAAGTGTTGGGATTTGAACATCTGAAAGACTTGTATGAGGTAGATGCAGATTTGAAGGAAGTTTATGAATCTTTCCAAAAGCCACTGTTGAGAGACAAAAATCCATGATAGGACTAGAACATGTAGGATGGGTTACTGTTCAAAGGAGGACAGTTGTGTATTATGAAATTTTCTATCCGAGAGAACTTAATATAGGAAAAACACGGTGGAGGTTTGGCCGGACATTTTGGCATAGATAAGACTTTGGATCAGCTGTGCCACTTTTACTATTGGCTGAGAATGCAAAGGGATGTGAAGATATTCGTGATTACGTGTAAATTTTATCAACATGCAAAGGGACATAGCGAGAATTCAAGGTTGTATACACCCTTACCATTCCGAACAGGCCATGGGACTCAGTCAACTTGGACTTTGTCTTAGGTCTACCGAAGACACAATGGGGATTCAATTCCATCATGGTGGTAGTGGATCGTTTCACCAAAATGGCACATTTAATTCAATAATGAAAGAAAAGTGATGCCATACATGTAGAATACTTGTTATTTTCAGAGATATTCAGATTACATGGCTTGCCGAAGTCCATCATCTTGGATAAGGATGTAAAGTACATAGGCCATTTCTAGTGAACATTGTAGAAGAAGTTAGACACTAAACAAAATTTCATTTCGGCTAATCATCCATAGTTCGATGGGAAAAATGAAGTTGTGAACATGAGTCTAGGGAATCTGTTGAGGAGTCTAGTTGGTGAAAATTCGAAATAGTGGGATCGTGTGCTTGCACAAGCGGAGTTTTCCTACAATGAATCACCCAACAAAAGCACGGAAAGAACTTCTTTCCAAATCCTATATGTAATGCACCCACGTGGAGTATTTGAGTTGCGATATTTGGGTCAGTTGAAGCGCAGAAGTGCTAATGGAAAATATTTCATGAAAGTGATCAACGATCTACATGAACATGTCAAATTTAAGCTACATGATAGCAACCAAAGATATAAACAGAGAGAAGTTTCAAAAAGGCAGGAGGTACAATTCGAGGTGGGAGACCTGGTACTGACACATTTGCACAAGGAGAGGTTTCCTAAAGGCGAATACAAAAAATCGAAGATGAAAAAGACAGGGCCTTGTAGAATCCTTCATAAGTTTTTTGCAAACGCTTACGAGTTGCAGTTACTCCAAGTGTAGGAATGTAATATTCATTTTTCGGGAATTTCTGCAATATGGTCCTCAAGGACGCTATATAAGGGAGGAAGTGTGAAAATAAGCTGGAAGAGGGCTTATATCCCCTTTTTAACTCACTAAACACTTCTCTTCCAGAATTTGAGCCCAAAGATATGACTCCAGTTGGGTTATTCAGATCTCCCCAAACTACATCCTGTAAAGAATGCTCAAAGAGAGAGCTTACGACAATATATGAACACAATCATTAAAATATGCAAATATGAATGAAACATAAGATGAAATATATTACAGCCATCATGTACATTAATATATCAGCAAAAATGTACAAAAATATCATGAGGAATAAACTCCTCATGCAATGGGATTCAACTTCCAAAGATTAACACATGAAATACAAGAGATGCAGCAACTGCATAAAATGCCAGAAAGTAGTGACAGCACTATCTCTAGGAGTGTAGCTACTGCTATAGGTTTTCATACATGAAATATGACCGAAATATACAATAAATTCCCAAGAATAGAAGAATGGGCTCCAATACAAGATTTCTAGCTAATCTAGGAGAGATTGCTAGAAATGCCGGAAAATGTACAATGTGACAAATAAGTTGTCACTGCAACTGAACCAAAGTGAGAATGAGGCTATGGCAGATCTGAAATACTCATTCCCTCCTCTGATAATGTTCTCAAGCAAATGGCTGATCCCTTTCACTCAAAAACACTCCTCCTGACAAGCTCCAATGGCTCTCCCAGAAACTGCCTTCATAAATAACGCAGTTTCTGCCCAAGACTGCACTGTGAGAGATGGTGAATGATTTGCATGGTGCCAAATATATAAAATAAATCTTGGGAGTCTCCTCTACTACTCCTCCAAATAATGTGCAAGAACTCCACCAATGAACAAGCCAAGAATGACTTTGAGAGTTCCTTTGTTGCTGCTCCCAGCAACACAACTTTTTCTTCCCAACAATATAATGTTGTAGCTGAAGGGATAAGCTTGGAAAAATGCCAGAATGAGGAAATGAATATCAAACCCTCTCCTTCCTTGAGGACAAGGAAGGGATTCCCGACTGGGAACACCCTTGGGTTCAAGAACACTACACCCTGCTAAACAGCCCTGGGATGCAAGTCTATGCAGACCCAACGAAAATGATAAGCTAATGCATAATGAAAATGGGCTGCCATCTCCTCCTTATAAATAAAATGAACTCTTCTCACCATGGGTCCCATCCACACTTTCCTCTAGCTCATGCAAGTGGAGCCTCCACTAAAACTGCGCTGTCCAAGAAGGTTCAATGTATCTAGACAGTTTTAGTTGACTTGGTCAAAATGACTAGATCAAGCATGATCCAATCTTGTTCACACCATCTAGTGCTCAACTCAGCTGCTTTATTATTCCTCCTTTCACACAAGGAGTGTTATTTCTCCATATAAATGGGTTAAGGTGTCTCCTTACCCATTTTATTCAACAAAATGAAAATATGCAAACTATAATGTTCCTTTTAGCTTGAGGCTAAAAATTGGCAAAATTACAGTCCTCCCCTCCCACATCTTGCTTGTACTCAAGCAATTGCATAGAGAGAAAAAAATTCATCCACCCTCTTCTTGTGGCCTCCTCATCAATATCCCCCACCATAGCTCATCAAGGTATGCAATAAATCTGTCCTCCATGTATCCCTCCAAGTGTGTAAAACCAAAGTATACATCATGAGATAATAGAAGGTGCAAGTGCAAATCTCCTTGTGGTTCAATGGCCTCCTCAAGGTAGGAGTGATGAAAAAAATGGGAATTATTATTCCCAATGAGTGACTCCTTCACCCATGCAATCATCCAAATGAAATGAGCCATCCTAAGTAGCTCAACAAAGAAGTCCTAAACCCCGGATCTATGCAATATGTTGGGGCTAAATGGAGAGTTTATATTTTTCCATCCAAGTAGTTTCTCCCTCCATTTATGATAAGTGTGAGGGGGTTGCTGATATTTGGTTGAAATTTCATGGCCTATACAATTGGCCCAAGCCTCCCCACAAAATGAATCAACCATGAAGTGCCTCCTCCAATAACGCATTTTCTCCCAATAGCTCCTCCTATATGAAGAGAAAAGTAGTGACATGGCAATCATGGTGTGCCCATTGTTTCTCCTGAAAAATACAACATGTGAAAATGGGATAATCATAATCCCAATGAGCATCTTCATATCCAAGCCCACTCTCCAAGAAAAGCCTCCCATGAGTATACAAACATCAACAACATATGGAAGCAAAATACAATGAAAACAAGTTGCCACATGGCAACCGAAGAGTGAATCATAGTTCCACATGAGGATCCAGTGCAGTGCACCTTTGGCCTACATAAAAAATAAAAACAACAAGTGTTTCCCAGCCACTTGTTTTCTGCCACAAACATCTCATAATATGGAATCATGAAAATACAAATTGGTGCCAATGGTGCACACCAAGAAGCATGTGGCTTCCCCCACAAGCCATCATGAAAATAGCCACTCCCATTGCTGCAATGGGCCAAAAGTACATCATAATAAGGAGCATAAGGAGGTTTGATCATCCTTATCTCATCAAGCTGCTCATATAAAATAAAGAAAGGTAAATCAAAATGAAAACATATACCTTGTTTACCATGTACTCCGGTCCTTGAGCTGAAATGGCTCATCTGAATGCTCTCCCTCACCTCCAATGAGTAGGGAAATGGTTGTCCCAACCTCTATAAAATAATCCAAGCTATGAATATATCCATATGATGATGCAAATCATGCTGAATTCCCTCTCGAATGAAATCTTCTAGCAAAGCAAGGTATGCATCAAAGTGCATAGCTAGAAAGTCCACATGTGATGCATGCAATAATTTCTCCTTAAGACTAGAAGCTCTAGCCAAGAAGATCCTACCATCGGTGTAGATGACCATCTCATCAATCATGTACCTGTCATCTCTATCTGGGTCAGCAAGAGTCATGCATGCATCTAGATCCTGGGAGTACTCTACCAAGAGTTGAGTCCTCCAATCCAGATCCATCCTCCTCATAGACAACGCTAGTGATCTGCAATGTGATGATCCCCTCATGCTACTGCCTACTACTTTGACATCCCCCATGCCCAATTCATCCTCCAAAATTCTGCCATGCCCATCATGCAGCTGCTCATGCTCAAATAGTGATGGTGTCCTTTGGAAGTTGGCCTCCCATGAGAAATTGCCATCCAAAAGGAATGTCCCAAGCTGGGTGAAAGTAAGCATGAGTAGCCTCCATCCACTTCTATGTATGAAAGAGTCCTCCCTCAAAGGAAGTATCCTCTTCCCCATCAAATCTGTGGAGCAGTCATCCTGCATCATGAAGATGACATCCTCCATCCTTGCAGCAAACACTGTCAGCGTAGTATAACTGATGAGAGTGGGTGATAATGAAAATGAGAGAGTGTCTCCCTCCTCCTTGGGTTTACCCCAAACTCTTCTCATTGTGCTGGACTCCTCCACTATCTTCACCCCTACAGAATCCAAGAGTGGTGAACCAAATGTCAAGATGCCCCTAATCAACTCTAGATCAGGTGGCCTTCCAAGCGGAATGCCTCCATAAAGTGAGACATCAAGTTCAGAAGTGGACTATATGTATGAGTGGACTGATTTGTCCCTCTCTCCACTACGCTGTACAGTCTCCTTCTCTTGTGAAAAGACTTTCTTGAATAGATAAGGGTGTATCAACCCTTGATGCAGATCCTTCTCTTCATCCTCCATCTCACAATCCTAAAAAACTACTGCAAATGGCTCCGGAATTGTGCTTTGGTTCCCACATGTTAAAATACTTGGAATCCCTTGCATAGAAACAAGGACTCCTCCCATGGAAGCCATGGCTCCCCTTTCACCTCCATGTGGTGACGGATCTCCTCCCAGTATGATAGCGTTGTGTTGATGGGAAAAAATGTTCAGCCAACAGTAAGGGGATCTCCCCGGTAAAAAGTTCCAACTAGACTCTAAACCGTTTGAAATAGGGATCCCGTCTGGGGTGTGGGTCCGGCTACTGCTTAATACTCCTTTTCTTTGGTTTCAATTGGACTTTGTGAACCTGTGGACACACGTTTATTCAAATGATACAAAACACATGATTAATGAGTTTTAATGATCCTACAACACTATGCGTAGCAAGCCGAGTTATGAAGCAAGGAACTGAAAGGATATGTTGTTAACAACACGTCATTAGGGTCATACTTGTAAAAACAAAAGCTGTCCTAACCATAGAAGAAATAGTTCTTTATGGCAGGATACCCTTCACTTCCTTGAATAATTAAGTTGGTAATATAATGTTAGTAAACAAATTTATTACCATTTATTTAAGTAGACATATAACTTAAACACCATTAACACATGTCTAGAAAACTATAATGCATAACGATGTAATTAGAGAGACAGTTTCATTAACCAAAATATATTAGAAATTGAAAATATAATACTCATATTGTTGGAACTTTAACTAACATCAGATCCAAAAATGGGGTTTACAAGTGCTTGTATTCATAATCAAAATGTGCAATCCTTCTATACAATGTTATCCTCTTTGAGTCTCCAAAAAAAATTCCCTTTACAAATCCCCAAAGGGAGTATTTATAATAGAAACTTTCCCTTTGGGCTTCCCTGACTTTTCGCCTTCCAAACTGTTGGTTTCCCTGTGACCCGGAGGATTTTGCAACTTGCGACCTGTGACCTGCGACCTTGGGCAGACATGCGACCTACAACCTTAGGAAAATATGAGATCTACGACCTTGGGTAGATATGTGACCTATGACCTTGGGCAGATCTGTGACTTGCGACCTTTGGCAATATCCCTTATGCATTTCTCTTTCGAAGATATCAGAACCTTGCTCTCTGAAGGACAGCCTTAGCTTTTACCAGCAGCTTCTATCTGCCAGTGATTTCATTGCCATGCTAAGGGAATATCCATGAGTCGATAAGCGGTAGGGTGATGTTTTCATTTTGAGCGAGATCCTTGGTTTCTGTATAACGAGGGTTTCTTTGTTGGCTTGAATCTAGGTTGCGTGAATTCTGGGGAAGTGAGGGATTCTTTGTCTGGCTATCATCATAATCTCTTCATAACCTGCACAGGAAATATTAAATCAGCCATGTATAACACATTAAATTAGCCACCTATGTATATCTATATATATATATATATATATATATGTTGAGGCAGCAGAAAATTTCAGATGCATAAAGGGAACATCGAAAATAAAATTTGGGGGTTTTAACAACTATCCGAGAACCCTGCTAAGTCTTGCTTTGTAAGAAATGTATGATTAGTTCGTGCATATCCACTATGAGCTTGTTTACGGGCGCAAAGAAAGAACTTGAGATGTCGACCGATGTCCATCATTTAGCAGGCGTGTAGGGTTCATTTCTTACTTCACATTTTCTCCCAATGGAGATGATGCCAAAACCAAAGAAGCTCTAATGCGTTTGAGTGCTGGGATGGGCTAAATATGCATGGGGGTCACGTAGTCGGAAAGTCGCGCCAGGCATGAAATCCTTCGGGGTGCGACTCTGGGACTTGGCGACTTGGTGAGGTCGCAGAGTCACAAATGTCTTTGACTCGCATTCTTCGAGTCTTGAGGAGAGCTACGACTATGCGACTTGGTGAGAGGTCGGAGGGTCGCAAACGTCTTTCAGTCACATTCTTCAAGTCTTGAGGAGAGTTGCGACTATGCGACTTGATGAGAGGTCACAGGGGTCCATGTTATTGTTGCAACAGACTTGTGACCACGTGGCTCAATAGCGTACTGCCTCCTTGTTGAACCGTGCAATGTTGAAAAAAGGTGGGATGAGATGCCACAAGATAGGCGTGAAAAAATAAGGCAGACCAGTGTCTTGTGTGACACAGAGGGTGGTTCCTTTTCCATCAGTGTGCGATTATCTAACTTCACGTTTCACCATGGTATCTCTTCGTCCAACGACCTGTGACAGAAACCACAATTTCCTTCATCTCTTACCGAACGCAGAAAAATATGTGTTTCCTTAGCATGTTCGACCTGTTATTTTTTTTATTGTGTCTTGTACTCATGCTTGAAATGTAACACTCTATCCCCTTTGGATAATGGGCTCCTGCATATTAACCGTGCCAAAAATCTCTCCATAGTATGTATAAAGAAGGCACGGCATGGCCATTATATGTCACTCTCTCCTTGCAAAATGAATGTTTGGTGTTCGGTGTTTAATATTTTGAAGTGCGTCTGTCTTTATTTGTGGCTACCTTGATGGATGACGAGGTTTCTGCATGCGTTGTGGTAATTCTCACTTCAAATGTATTTACCCCTTGCTCCTCTCGAAATTCTGCCATACCATACATTAAATATTTTCCATATGTTGAAAGCGGAATATTACGTTGCACTCAGAGCTTCTGTAGAAGATTCGTGAAGTCTGATGGACGATGTAAAACCTCATTCAATAGTTTCAACGTGAAATATTACAACACCTTCGCCCTTTTCAACTCATGAGTTCTCATTATTTACATCATTAAACCTACCTTTTGCAGTGCGCTGGCCCCTTTTTTCTGCTTTACATGACCTGAAGTCACAGCATGCTGAGATGCTGTGGACGTGTCGTGCGCTAAAATTTCCTAGGTTTGGTACATTAATACCAAACGTTATAATATATTTTTAAACCCATTACCAAACCGGTGGATTATATCACCATATCTTTGACGCATTTTTGGCAAGCTGACTCACCTCCTCCAGCCGTCGTGGCACTTGACTTGGCATCAGCGATGATTTGGACCTATGATATCACCCATGGAATGTTTAACAGCCTGCTCATAACCACCATCTGGCAGTTAACAAACCTGTGGCATGTGAGAAGATTCTCCGATGATGATATGTCTTTTTGTTAACTTGTATTACTAATCTTCATCCGGTATGGTTTGAAACCATAACTCTGCACCGTTTAAAACATAGGTTATAGATTGTCATATTTTTTACAACTATGCTTTTCTTTTGACTGTAATTGCACCATAGATATTATAACATTGCCACTATAGGTTTGTTATAATTTTCTGCTCCATGTTTTAAACATAAATTTTGACCACTATATATATCCGCTCCAAATGTTTTACCATAGGTTGAAACTCCGCCATAGAAATATTTGAGCCCATTTGTAATGTTTTTCATATAGTTCTACTCCACCATCTTATATGGTTTTGAAACCATAATGTTTTTTGCACCCTGGTTTAATTATATAATGTTTAAAACCATAACCTTGGTCCATAGATTTTCACCCACCATGTAGCTTAGGTTTAATAAATATTGTTTCCCAAAGGTGTGTTTTGATATTTGAAATTGTGCCAAAAACTACTAATGCACCCATTTCCTGAACAATCAAACCTAAATCTCACCATGTACCTGAAACAAAAAACCTACACCTGTACTTTGATGGATGATTTCTCCTTCATACTAAGACAAAATGAGAAACTGAAAGAAGTGTCGGATTTAGAGCGGCGAACTCTATAGTTCGTCATTGTTCCCAGAAACAATTGATACCTGTAAATTTGGAGAAACTGGATAATACTCCTAGATCACTCCTCTCTACTGGAAGCTTTTCAACCACCAAAAGTTGGCTTTAAGCAGACATGAGGTGAGGGTAAAAATCCCTCACCCTTCCGATCTCCATCCACCCTACTTTGTCGATGTAAATCCATACTTAATCACCAAATTGATAGTGATGACCCTTCTGATGCTTATCATGACACATTTTGAACCCGTGAACTATTTCATTCAACTGCGGGAAATATAAAAACCTTTTTAGTTGTGCCATTGTCTTGCCAACAACAACATGTGTGCTTTCGCACTGCAGCTCAGCACGAAAACACTCTTGAATGAGATTTTCTTTCTTTAGGGAAATATTCTGAGTCCACTTTGTTCACCCGGGCTATACTTCAGGTTAGACTTGTCAAATTGGTGAAATGTGTTCCTTTCTGTGTATACATCAACATTGAGCTGGTATTGTGTAGGATCTTCAAAACTTCCTTTAAGGTGAGATATCTGCCATCTCGGAATATAACTACCTTGTCCAGTCCCTATTTAGGATTATATTTGATAAATCATAGCAAATGCTTCTGGTTTATGCGAGATGGCATCTGGTATGGACATTTCCAAATGGAATGATTCTAAGTATCCGATGTACATTAGTGAAGAATGTTTTTTGCATCAGTGACATGAAAAGTTCTTTCTCTGATAAACATGTATCACACCATCCTCCTTTTAACAGTACTGGTCAACTGCTCCTCCTCCTCCCTTGTTTTGCAACTATGGCCTTTTTGTTGAGCTTAATTTTATTTCCCTCAGTGTCATGATGACATTGATGAGTTTATCACCCTTGGGATTTAACTATATGAAACATTATAACATCAATTAGTTCACAGTTACTCTTTGAGAATGGTGCCCCTAGATAAATTATATAAGACCAATGAGCTTAAGAGAAGTACTCAAACAACATGCTTAATGACCCATGGCGAGAGGGCTACTAATGTACATCCTCAATGCACAGAAAAGTTCCTATTCGAGCATGTGCTTGATGATCCTTCCCACACATGGTGTGATTGCAGCAAAATCATCTGATCATGATGGTGAGGAAGCTCATGAGGGGTTTGGGATAGGTCACGGGGATGTCACTGACTACAGGTCGGGTGGAAGAACTTAATGGCTAAGCGAACAGAGAGGGACCCGAAATTTTGAATATACCCAAAATTTTGGGTGGTGTTGCAGCATCTACAACAAATGGCGAACCATTGGTAGAATCCAGCATCTCTACCAACACCACAACAATATTCTGAGTCCAGATGGTGATGCAAGGGGATATCTAACAAGTTTTGCGTGTATCCTTTTGTATTACCTTGACCTTTACAGATATGCCCAGTCTTTTTTCCCCAGCTAGGTCTCGTTAACCAGAACACACCAAAGCGGAAGCTCATGGATGCCAGTAGGTTGTTGATGATGTGAAGAGCAAGGCAGCGGGTTTATTATTTTCAGGATTTTTAAAGTGAGTTTCCGGTGTTGCTCCGCTGCCAGCAGGCCTGGACAGTACCCTGGTGGAGTCGTTTCATTACCTCTCTGCGTAGGAAGCCTTTCTCAATTACCCTTATTTGTTTCATGTGTTTGTAGCACTTATTTTCATGTGCCCGTAGCACTTATTTTCATGGGCGGATGAGGGATCTTGACTTATTTTACAAGCAAGAGAGGCTAAGCTGTTTATTTTCATTGAAAGATATCCCCGATTTGAATTTTTCCCTTGTGCCAAACCTTCTCATCCCATCTACCACAATAGGTGAAGTGTGCAAAACGTATCGTTAAGATGTCCAAGACTATGGCCGGGTACAAGGCTTAGGCTATGGGTATTGGCCATTCAAACTCATTAGGTATCCCACAAACACTGGCTCGTATCTCCCCGCTAATAAGTTTAGTAAATTTAGACTCATAAGCATCTTGTTGAGAATGTACTTCGATGACCTTAATGAGGAAGCTACCTCTTGAGATAACCACCGCAACCTCATGAAAACAATGGGGTTATTGTTTCGGTAATCGGGGAAAAACAAGTCCGCAAGGTGGTGGGGTTTCAATGAGGGCTCATGCAGTGGTAGGCGATATGTTGAAAATTTTCAAAGGTATGTCAACAACCTGCGGAAATGATGTGAGGAAGAGAGTGTACGATGCAATGTAATAGAAAAGGCTCAAGATGCAATGCAATTCCATGTGCGAGAACGATCAACCAGTTGTAGGTGGAAAAGAGGTGCAATACAAGAAGTGATTATTTATGCAGCAACAAGAAAACTGAAAAAGAAATGAGCACAAAACAATTGTAACATGATGATGCCTAAGATATTAATCATAAGCAAAAAATAGCAGACACGCTTTTAAATTATAAGGTAAAAATTTCGCAAGTAAACCTAAGTAAAAAAACTTTGAACTAAATTTTTTTATTAATAGGTCCTAGCTAGCCTACACCTAAAGCCCTATTTTAACCAATGAGGATGTTGGGTTATGTGAAATCAGCTTTCCAATGCAGCCACCGCATTAGTTCCCATCCTGCAAGAACAACAATGCTTGGGATCAGAGCTAGCATCCAAAAATGTGCAATAGCCACAAAACTTACCTTAAGAGCATGTGCAACGGTAAGAAGATCATGGATACTTACCATAGAACATGCCAGAATGGATGGTGCAAGCTGAATTCCACTCTCATCCTGACACACAGAAATATGTTCTTGAAACTTAAAACTATTTATGAATGACACACATCCATTCATGCACAACCCTAGGTCCAACGGGAGGGGGGTAAGTGATTTCCTATTTGCAAGTATATTCACTGGGTAGGATTTGTCGAATTGACCGGCAATCTCATCATGGTGTTGCGGGTGATTAACCTGATAGGATGGGAAAAATAAGCGTCTTCCAAGCGAATTATAGATACTTGCGAATCGAAGAGAAGAAACCAAAATTTGAGAAACTCTATTTGGAGTTGTTTGAGGAGTCTCATCAGGATCAGAAGAGCTTGGGGTAACAGCTGGCAAAGGCTGAATTGCTTCGATTTCTTGGTGGGCTCTTGAATCTTCACAAAGCGGATCATCGAATTTGGGTGGCTTCATATGGTCGACAAAAAGATATGAATGACAACTCTTAGCGGCATGAGTGAATATGTTTTTAGATAAGCAATGATTAATGGAGCCATCGAATTGATCAAGCTGGGTGTCTGGCAAGTTAGGCTTCTTGGGAGTCACCGATTGGTATGGATCAATAAAAGGGGCATCTTGAGGTTTCCTGGTCAGGAATTTACTCCTTTGGTTGTTTAAATATTTCAGATGAAGAACATCAGATCTAAAAGATTCATTAATTTTGTAATGTGATTGCGAAGCACCACCTGGGTGCTTATGATTGTTGCCAGTACCAGTATAAGAAAATTTTGAATGACTTGAAGAAATCATTGGCATGATAGACTCATGAAATAAATCAGGGAATAATGGATGAAATGATTCAACCGTGGTGGTATTAACTGTACAAAGATTTTTATCATGCATATCCATGTCATCCAGAGGGAACAATGATCTGGCAGGCCTTGTGAGGAAATCAACTTCGTGCGGGATAAGAGTCAATTCATCATCAGTATGCAAGTCAGATTTAGGACAATGCCCAAGGAAATGTCTAGTGGACTTGAGATAGGTTTCATGATCCTAGGGAGAAGTTGGGCCCATATGATTCTCAAGCTTTGATTCGACAGGGTGCGTGATAGATTCAGAGGTGACACAACAAGTTTTATCTTCTGGCACACGTCTATCATTGCTCAGAACTTCCAAGGTCACAACTCCATTACACGGCCATTAAGGAGGATGGACTGAAATATCACAAATAGTAATACTCTCCTTGGAGGCCTGAATGTGGTCTGGCCTTGGGGAGAGGGACAAGGAAACATTAGGAACAGAGTCTGAATAGTCGGCAACTTGCGGGTCATCATAGGAAACACTAGGATCAGGCTCGGTTGCTAATTGAAATTGTTCAAGGGAAACGAGAATCACATACTTGAATTGTTCACTTAGAAATTTCCAATCAACATCCTTTCAGGGATCTCAAGACAATAATTAACAAATCTGATAGAGAATTCATCTAGCAGTTCCTGAAGTTCCATTTTGATGTCATTTAATTTTAATAATACATTTTGAAGTTCATACCTATGAAAAGTGTGTTGTATTTCACCAGCGAGCTACTCGAATGAATGGATGGAAGCTTCCGTCAATGTGCGGCACCATTGCTGAGCACGACCTTCGAGAGTGAGGGAGAAAAGAAAACAAGTCAACCCTTCATTGTCAATTTTGTAGCACTCACAAAAATCATAGAAATCTAAAAGGTGTTTGGTTATGGGAACTCCGTTTTCACCATCAAATTTTAACTGGGACAAGTGATACATAATTTCATTGGGTATTGAGCATCGAGGCCTAAAGAAATCTGACAAACATCTCAAGAGAACGATTTGGGGATGAGCCATTACATATATGAGATTAACTACAGGCTCTAAGGGCTTAGCTTGTCATCTGGCCCTCCTTCTAGCGCCAACTCTGCTGACGGGAAAAAATGTCTGGCTAACAGTAAGGGGATCTCCCCAGTAAAAAGTCCCAACTAGACTCTAAACCGTTTGAAATAGGGATCCCATCCGGGGTGTGGGTCTAGCTACTGCTTAATACTCCTTTTCTTTGGTTTCAATCGGACTTCGTGAACCTGCGGGCACACGTTTATTCAAATGATACAAAACACATGATTGATGAGTTTCAATGATCCTACAACACTATGCGTAGCAAGCCGAGTTATGAAGCATGGCACCAGAAGGAGATGTTGTTAACAACACGTCATTAGGGTCATACTTGTAAAAACAAAAGCTGTCCTAACCACAGAACAAATAATTCTTTATGGCAGGATACCCTTCACTTCCTTGAATAATTAAGTTGGTAATATAATGTTTGTAAAAAAAGTTATTAACATTTATTTAAGTAGACATATAACTTAAACACCATTAACACATGTCTACAAAACTATAATGCATAACGATGTAATTAGAGAGACAGTTTCATTAACGAAAAGATATTAGAAACAGAAAATATAATACTCGTAGTGTTGGAACATTAACCGACATCAGATCCAAAAATGGGGTTTACAAGTGCTTGTATTCATAATCAAAATGTGCAGTCCTTCTACACAATGTTATCCTCTTTGAGTCTCCAAAAAAAGTCCCTTTACAAATCCCCGAAGGGAGTATTTATAGTAGAAACTTGCCCTTTGGGCTTCCCTGACTTTTTGCCTTCCGAACTGTTGGTTGCCCTGCGACCTGTAGGATTCTGCGACTTGCGACCTAAAGGATTCTGTGACCTGCAAACTACCAATATATGCGACCTGCGACCTTGGGCAGACATGCGACCTGCGACCTTGGGCAGATATGTGACCTGCGACCTTGGGAAGATATGAGACCTGCGACCTTGGGTAGATCTGTGACTTGCGACCTTTGGAAATATCCCTTATGCATTTTTGTTTCAAAGATATCAGAACCTTGCTCTCCGAAGGATAGCCTTAGCTCTTACTAGCAACTTCTATCTACCGGTGATGTCATTACCATGCTAAGGGAATCTCCATGAGTCGATAAGCGGTAGGGCGATGTTTTCATTTTGAGCTAGATCCTTGGTATTTGTATAATGAGGGTTTCTTTGTTGGCTTGAATCTAGGTTGTGCGACTTCTGGGGAAGTGAGGGATTCTTTGTCTGGTCGTCATCATAATATCTTCATATTACCTGCACAGGAAATATTAAATCATCCATGTATAACACATTAAATTAGCCACCTATATATATATATATATATATATATATATATATATATGTTGAGGCAGCAGAAAATTTCAGATGCATAAAGGGAACATCGAAAATAAAATTTGGGGGTTTTAACAACTATCCGAGACCCCTGCTGAGTCCTACTTTGTAAGAAATGTATGATTAGTTCATGCATATCCACTATGAGCTTGTTTACGGGCATGAAGAAATAACTTGAGATGTCGACCAATGTCCATCATTTAGCAGGCATGTAGGGCTCATTTCTTACTTCACGTTTGCTCCCAATGGAGATGATGCCGAAACCAAAGAAGCTCTAATGCGTTGCTGAGTGCTGGGATGGACTAAATATGCGTGGGGTTCCATAGTCAGAAAGTCGCGCTGGGCGTGAAATCCTTCGTGGTGCGATTCTGCGACTTGGCGAATTGGTGAGGTCGCAGAGTCACAAATGTCTTTGAGTTGCATTCTTCGAGTCTTGAGGAGAGCTGCGACTATGCGACTAAGTGAGAGGTCGCAGGGTCGCATGTTACTGCTGCAACAGACTTGCAATTGCGTGGCTCAATAGCGTACTGCCTCCTTGTTGAACCGTGCAATGTTGAAAAAAGGAGGGATGAGATGCCCCGAGATAGGCGTGACAAAATAAGGTGTTCCAATGTCTTCTGTGACACAGAGGGTAGTGAATTTTCCATCAACGTGTGATTATCTAACTTCACGTTTCACCATGGTATCTCTGCGTCCAGTGACCTGTGACAGAAACCACAATCTCCTTCATCTCTTACCGAACGCAGAAAAATATGCGTTTCCTTAGCATGTTCGACCTGTTATTTTTTTAACTATGTTTTGTACTAATGCTTGAAACGTAATGCTCTATCCCCTTTGGATAACGGGCTCCTGCATATTAACCATGTGAAAAATCTCTCCATAGTATGTATAAAGAAGGCATGGCATGGCCATTATATGTCACTCTCTCCTTGCAAAACAAATGTCTGGTGTTCGACGTTTAATATTTTGAAGTGCGTCTGTCTTTATTTGCGGCTACCGCGATGGATGACGAGGTTTATTCATGCGTTGTGGTAATTCTCACTTCAAATTTATTTACCCCTTTCTCCTCTCGAAATTCTGCCATACCATACATTAAATATTTGCCATACATTGAAAGCGAAATATTGTGTTGCACTCAGAGCTTCTGTAGAAGATTCGTGAAGTCCGATGGACGATGTAAAACCTCATGCAATAGTTTCAACGTGCAATAGTTACGGTACCTTCGCCCTTTTCAACTCATGAGTTCTCGTTATTTACATCCTTACACCTACCTTTTGTAGTGCACTGGCCCCTTTTTTCTGCTTTACATGGCCTGAAGTCGCAGCATGCTGAGATGCTGTGGACATGTTGTGTGCTAAAATTTCCCAAGTTTGGTACATTAATACCAAAAGTTATAATATAATTTTAAACCCATTACCAAACCGGTGGATTATATCACCATATCTTCAACACCTTTTTGGCAAGCTGACTCACCTCCTCCAGCGGTTGTGGCACTTGACTTGGCATTAGTGGTGATTTGGACCTGTGATATCACCCATGGCATGTTTAACAGCCTTCTCATAACCACCATCTGGCGGTTAACAAACCTGTGTCATGTGAGAAGATTCTTCGATGATGATATGTCTTTTTGTTAACTTGTATTACTAATCTTTATCCGATATGGTTTGAAACCATAACTCTACACCGTTTAAAACATAGGTTATAGATTGTCATATTTTTTACAACTTTTCTTTTCTTTTTACTATAATTGCACCATAGTTATTATAACATTGCCACTATAGGTTTGTTATAATGTTCCGCTCCATGTTTTAAACATAAATTTTGACCACTATATATATTCGCTCCAAATGTTTTACCATAGGTTGAAAGTCCGCCATAGAAATATTTGAGCCCATTTGTAATGTTTTTCATATAGTTCTGCTCCACCATCTTAGATGGTTTTGAAACCATATTGTTTTTTTCACCTTGGTTTAATTATATAATGTTGAAAACCATAACCTTGGTCCATAGATTTGCACCCACCATGTAGCTTAGGTTTAATAAATATTGTTTACCAAAGGTGTGTTTTCATATTTGAAATTGTGCCAAAAACTACTAATGCACCCATTTCGTGAACAATCAAACGTAAATCTCACCATGTACCTGAAACAACAAACCTACACCTGTACTTTTATGGATGATTTCTCCTTCATACTAAGACAAAATGAGAAACTGAAAGAAGTGTCAGATTTAGAGCGACGAACTCTATAGTTCGTCATTGTTCCTGAAAATAATTGGGACCTGTAAACTTGGATAAACTGGATAATACTCCTGGATCACTCCTCTCTATTGGAAGCTTTTTGACCACCAAAATTTGGTTTTAAGCAGACATGAGGTGAGGGTACAACTCCCTCACCCTTCCGATCTCCATCCACCCTACTTTGTCGATGTAAATCCATACTTAATGACCAAATTGACAGTGATGACCCTTATGATGCTTATCATGACACATTTTGAACCCATGAACTATTTCATTCAACTGCAGAAAATAGAAAAACCTTTTTAGTTGTGCCATTGTCTTGCCAACACCAACATGTGTGATTTCGCACTACAGCTCAGCATGAAAACACCCTTGAATGAGATTGTCTTTCTTTAGGGAAATATTTTGAGTCCACTTTGTTCACTTGGGCTATACTTCAGGTTAGACTTGTCAAATTGGTGAAATGTGTTCCTTTCTGTGTATACATCAACATTGAGCTGGTATTGTGTAGGATCTTCAAAACTTCCTTTAAGGTGAGATATCTGCCATCTCGGAATATAACTACCTCGTCCGGTCCCTAATTAAGCTTAGATTTCATAAATCACAGCAAATACTTTTGGTTTATGCGAGATGGCATCTGGTACAGACATTTCCAAATGGAGTGATTCTAAGTATTTGATGTACATTAGTGAAGAATTTTTTTTACATCAGTGAAATGAAAAGTTATTTCTCTGATAAACATGTACCTCACCATCCTCCTTTTAGCAGTACTGGTCACTTGCTCCTCTTCCTCCCCTATTTCGCAACTGTGGCCTTGTTGTTGAGCTTAATTTTATTTCCGTCGGTATCGTGATGACATTGACGAGTTTATCACCCTTGGGATTGACCTGTATGAAACATTATAACATCAATTAGTTCACAGTTACTCTTTGAGAATGGTGCCCCTAGATAAATTATATGAGAGCAACGAGCTTAAGAGAAGTACTCAAAAAACATGCTTAATGACCCATCGCGAGAGGGCTGCTAATGTACATCCTCAATGCATAGAAAATTTCCTATTCGAGCATGTGCTTGATGGTCCCTCCCACAGATGGTGTGATTGCAGCAAAAGCATCTGATCATGATGGTGAGAAATCTCATGAGGGGTTGGGGATAGGTCACGGGGATGTCACTGAATACAGGTTGGGTGAAATACCTTAATGGCTAAGCAAGGAGAGGGGGACCTGATATTTTAAATATACCCAAAATTTTGGGTGGTGTTGTAGCAGCTACAACACGTTGTTAGATCTCTCATGCTCATCCTCTCCATCAATAAGTGAGCTTACCTCATCATCAAGGAGTGACCCTAGATCTTGGTCATCTCTTGAAGGAAGTACCTCCGTGACTTCACAAATGGAAGAGGTCCCTTCATACAATGGGGGTATTTCCCTTGGCAAGCCATCATACATGTTTTCATCCCCTTCGGAAGTAAGGAATGGAGTTGGTTTTATGGTTCCACCCAATGCATGCAAAGTGTTTGAAGTTATGATACAGGATGATTCACATTGACTTCCATCAAAATTCCTCACCAAACCCTTAGTGAATTCATCATATACATTTGCATGACAATATGAAACATAATTTTCAAACCAAAAATCATGAACCATACCTTTGAGTTGCAGCGCTATTGCTCCAATGGGTTCATCTCCTTCCTCCGTCCTTCTGGAAATGCAAGTGGGAAATGGAATATGCTATGGATCTGCATGTGTGGCTGAATGATCACACCCATCATAATAATAGCTAGGGCTTGCTCCATCCACAAACCCTCTCAGAAAACCTTTCCATTTTTCCCTTTCTTTCTCCTCAAGATCTTCAATTATACCCTCCATGGTCTGGAAAATAAGAAGGGACACATCCTCTTCCATAATTCATCTTTTTTTGTACATCTCATATTCTAAATGAGGATCTTCTCCTTCTAATTGCATACTATCTTGGGCTGCACAGGCTGAGTGAAGATTGATGCTTTGATACCACTGTAATATTCCTTTTTCGGTAATTTCTGCAATATGGTCCTCAAGGACGCTGTATTAAGGAGGCAGTGTAAAGATAAGCTAAAAGGGGGCTTGGATCCCCTTTTTAACTCACTAAAAACTTCTCTTCCATAATTTTAGCCCAAAGAAATGACTCCATTTGGGTTATTCAGATCTCCCCAAACTAGATCCCGTAAAGAATGGTCAAAGAGAGAGCTTACAGCAATACATGAACACAACCATTAAACTCTGTAAATATGAACAAAACATAAGAAGAAATATATTACAGCCATCATGCATATTAATTTATTAGAAACAATATACAGAAATATCATGAGTAATAAACCTCTCTTGCAATGGGAATTAAGCTCCAAAGATTAACACATGAAATACAAGAGATGCAGCAACTGCATAAAATGCCGGAAAGAAATGACAACGCTGTCTCTAGGAGTGTAGCTACTGATATAGATGTGCATACACGAAATATGACTGAAATATATAAATAAATTCTCAAGAATAGAAGAATGGGCTCCAATACAAGATTTATAGCCAATCTAGGAGAGATTGCTAGAAATGACGGAAAATGTACAATGTGACAAATAATTTGTCACTACAACTGAACCAAAATGAGAATGAGGCTATGGCAGATCTGAAATACTCATGCCCTCCTTTGATAATGTTCTCAAGCAAAGGGCTGATCACTTTCACTCAAAAACACTCCTCCTGACAAGCTCCAATGGCTCTCCGAGCAACTGCCTGCATAAATAACGCAGTTTCTACCCAAGAATACACTATGAGAGATGGTAAATGACTGGAATGGTGCCAAATATCTGAAATAAATATTGGGAGTCTCCTCTTCTACTCCTCCAAAGAATGTGCAAGAACTCCACCGAAGAACAAGCCAAGAATGACTCTGAGAGTTCCTCTGTTGCTGCTCCCAGCAACACAACGTTTTCTGCCCAACAAAATAACATTGTAGCTGAAGGGATAAGCTTGGAAAAATTTCGGAATGAGGAAATGAAGCTCAAACCCTCTCCTTCCTTGAGGATTAGGAAGGGATTCCCCACTGGGAACACCCTTGGGTTCAAGAACACTACAACCCTACTAAACAGCCCGGGGATGCAAGTATATGCAGACCCAACGAAAATGATAAGCTAATGCATAATGAAAATGGGCTACCATCTCCTCCTTATAAAGCAAATGAAATATTATCACCATGGGTCCCATCCACACTTGCCTCTAGCTCATGCAAGTGGAGCCTCCACTAAAACTGCGCTATCCATGAAGGTTTAATGTATCTAGACAGTTTTAGATTAATTGGTCAAAATGACTAGATCAAGCATCATCCAATCCTGTTCACACCATGTGGTGCTAAATTCAGCTTCTTTATTATTCCTCCTTTCACAAAAGGAGTGTTATTTCTCCATCTAAAGGGGTTAAGGTGTCTCCTTACCCATTTTATTCAAAAAAATGAAAATATGCAAACTATAATGTTCCTTTTAGCTTGAGGCTAAAAATTGGGAACATTACAAGGAATCTCACCCATTTTTAATGTGGTAGATCTGTACCCATACATTGTTGTTGATGAGGAAGATAGTTCAGAGAGACAAACACAGGACACCTAGAGTGAGGAGAGATCATGGATTAAACAGATGCCTCTAGCACAGCCTTTCGAAATTGAACATATTTTGGACACATAGGTAACCAGGAAGACACGAAGGAAAGTGTAATATCCCAAAATAGGGAAATTCTACACTATCGGGAATATCTTAACATATTCCAAATGTGGAGCAACAACAATATGTAAACATACCAATGGAGTAGCAGTGACAACTCAACTCATAAAAATGTGAGAAAGATCCATAGCCATCTTATTAAGTTATAGCAGCAACAAATGAATACAAGATCTTGAGGAAAATGTTACTCAAGATAGGCAATGCTCAGCCTTAAGAAACAAGTACATAAATCATGACAAAACACTACTACACAAGTGTACCCAAGCTATGAATGCGCAGTTTTATAATAGAAACTGCATGCTAGCATATGTCAAATACATAGATATACAGATATATGGCCCCATACAACATTGGGAGTGAAGATCTCAGCTCCCAAAGACTACCTCAAGTCAATCGCGGAAGGATTAGCTGTAATATACAAATTCTGCAAAATGCCAGAGTTGCTAGGTAGCAGCAGCAACTCAAGAATTGGAAACAAGTGGAGAAGGTTGAAGATGCTGCAACTGATGAAAATACGTCCTCCAATGGATCTCTCAAGTGAAAGGCTGATCCTATCACTGAGGATCCCACCCTCCAAACAATCTACAAATGCTCACTAGAAATAACGCATGTCACTAAAGGAAATTGTGTTGTAGGGGAAAGGGAATGATTTGGCCCAATGCCAAGATCTGAAATAAGTTCCAAGGGCTTCCAAACTGATCTCCCAAAGGAAAGAGAGACTCCTCCCCTGAAAATCAAGTGATGGAAGTGGTGTTGTGAACCCTCACTACAACACCCTGCAACACAACATTATTCTGCTGTAGAAATAACACTGTACTGGAGGAGGATGCTTGGCCTCAAGCCTGGATGTGAGACAAATCATTGCAACTCCTCCAAGAGGTTCCTCAAGAAAGGATAAGGATTCCTAAATAGGAAATCCTTGTGCTAAGCAGCACTGCAACTCTGATAAACAATAGGAGTTTTCACAAAGTCTGAACAGACCAAGAAATCAATAATACATAGCATGGATAACAATGGTTGCCTTGCCCTCCTTTTAAACAAGAAAAATCACTCTCTGCATGGGTCCCACTCATTAGGTTTTCCTATCCAAATTACCCTCTTCTCATTCATACTGCGTTGTCTATCATAGTGCTCTCCACCTCCTATCCTAGCACTATTGACTTGGTCAAACTTGACCTTTTCTTCATGCAAATGTCCCTTTTCACACATAAGTGTGTGAAATCGAGCTCTTATGACTATTAAATTTCACATTTGAGGGATTTTATTCATGTTTTTAATGTGCATGGGATTCCTTACCCATTTATTTAGCTGCAGGGTGATAAAAACAAAACTTTAATATTCCATTTAGCTATGGACTAAAATGGGAATATTACAGTCCACTCCTCCCAAATGTTGTTTGTCCTCAAGAAGCTACAAGGATAGAACTGGAAAGTCTCCACCCAAGGCATGGAGTCTGAAATTTGTTGAGGAACATCTTCCCCATGTGGATTCTCCATCCCCCAAGCAATAATCCATATAAAGTGAGCTACCTCCCAATATGGCAACTCCTAAAAATCCTCTTCCACCTTTGGCTCCTGCAATGTATGTGGGCTGAAAATTTGATCTTGGTAGAAAAAATAGCGTACCCCACACTATCCATCTCTCCACTTATGATAAGTGTAGAGTGTTGGCTGATCTTGGCTTGCAATAAGGTTTCCCTCAAGTGGCAAGATGAGAACTAGATCTCCAAGGATCCCTCCTCCAACGCTGCAAATCATGCTGGCCCAAATCATCTCATATGTGATGAGTTGGGAGTCACCATCATATGGCATACAATCAATCATATGGCTCACCTCAAATGAAAACAAGTGTTTTACTGTGGTGGCCACATACTCTCTCATGCTCCCATTAGAACATGTAATGCAAACAATGTGGGATATCTCTCCCCCAAGGGACACATTCACCCAATGTTCCATTCCCCCAATCATGATCCCAACAAATACATAAAGAACAGCAACATAAGGAACCATAATGAGAACCACACTTGCTGCCATATGTAGCAAGGGAGAAGGAAAATGGTCCCTCAAATGTAACCAACGCAGTTTGGCCCTCAACTACAAAATAGTGTGAAAAAAAGTATGGTTTCTCAACCACTTGCTTGCTATCCTAGTCTCCTCATATGTTTGGAGAAAGTGAATGATGCATGGTGCAAAGTGAGCATGTTCTCCAAAATAAAACTCCTCCCCAAGTCCTCCTAGGAAGTGGTCACCAATACTATTCATGGACTCAAGTATACCATGGGGTCTAGAAAAAAGAATGCTCCTCCTTGGAGGAACATCCTACACATGTATGGTTAAGGGATGCATATATACATCATACAAATCATTATGAAAATAAACAATACCCTTACCATATGTCTTGCTCATGCAAATGGAGTGGCTCATAGTTGAGTCTCCTCTCATCCTCAAAGAGAAAAGAGGTGGTTGTGCTAAATCTTCCAAGGATTTATGTATCTCCTCCATATTCACATGTTCCATGCATCTCCTTATATGTTGATATATCTCCTCCTCAAGCCCCTTCCAAAAATACCCCTCCATGATGGTGTGGTATGCTCTCAAAGGACAAGTATGGCTGAAAAAAAAAATCCTCATAAGCTGCTTGTAGCAACTTCTCCTTGAGCTTGGAAGCTCCAGATAATAAGATCCTACCATGACAGTAGATGACCCCATATCTGACTGAATATCCCTCCTCATGCAATTGGTCACAACTGGTCATCCAATATCATGTTGTTAGCCATCAGTATTTTTTACATGTTAGTGATGACTATATCTATAGCTGAGTTTTCTAGAAGCTGATTTCCTTATGTCAATTTTTCATCCAGAAAACCCTCCTAAAAAACTTTTTTCGCCTTTCTACTTTTCAGTCCACCCATGTCAAAATCAAAACCTCATTATCACTATCCTACCTAGCTTCAGCCCTATTGGTTTGCCCATCAGCTTTAAAAGAAAAATCCAAAATCTGTTTCAAAAGTCTCCCCTATGTTAGGAAGTGGCGCTTTAAGGCATTTTACCCTTGGCGATCATCAAAGGGCCAAAAAACCTTCATCTGCTACAGACCAATCATGACCAACCTCCTACTCTGCAAATCAAATTGACAAACAGCTCTAAGTCGCGCCACTTATATCCCTAGGTCTCAGCACTGCATGAACCACAGTCTCAAGCTGATTAATAGGTGTTTCACAGTGTTTTATGGATTCTGCAAAGAACATGAAATACAACTTCATCTCAGGAGTAAATGCTTGAATCTACAGTTAGAGGAACAGCTGCTTCTAAATGTAGCATGAGCCTGAGATGAAGCTGCAAAACAAAGAGTCACTCATCAAAACCTTACAGTTATTTCCAGCATGAAAATCACAGTAAGAGGAAGACACCACTGTCACAGCAAACTGGTAAATTGTCATGGCCCAGAACCTCCTTCATTTACAAGCAGAGGGTTAGGGCGCCTCCTTCATCCACAAGCAGAGGGCGCTGGCCAGTATTGACTTTGAAGATTGCAAAAGTCCAGGTTTGCCTTTTACTGAACAGTGAAACAATATCCCCAGGTTTTATGAATGTGAGTGATGATCATAACAGGGATAGAGTTTGAAATATGCTAGCTCAAAGGAAAAAAGAGTCTGGTCTGATAAAGGAGGTCATCTGAAGCTTTCAAATCATGTGAATTGTTGAACTTTAGAAAGGCATGTCATTAGTAAAAATTCCAATCATAAGCAGCCTGCTTGTCCACAAGATCAAATTGAAGAGGTGCTGACAAAACATGCCATTACACAGGCAGAAAGAAAGTTCTTTGTTTTTCAAAAGACACTGACCTCCATAGTCACAGAGACTATCTTTCAAGTAATTTGTCATGAGATGACTAAAGCAAATAATGATATTTCAGTCACCCTCAGAGCAGTACAGAGAGGCAGTGACACTTGGCTAGGGTTTTTCTGAAGCACAGTGATGATTGCAAGCAGAGGTGCTAGTATTGATGTTTTTCAAGTGGTTTGCTTGCCATCACATCCAGGGAAAATATGTGTCAAACAGATTTGTCAAAACAACCTTCAGATACTTTGCATGATGAAGAGCCTCCTCCATTTATGAGCAGATGGCCAAAGCATTGGATGTTGTTGAGGACTGATTAGTCAAAAGGTGCGGTGGAAGGATACAAAGAAGGAAAATAGAAGTCATTACACAGGTCAAAGATAGTGTTTCTAATTCAAAAATATTGCTTTTCCTATTCATATGAAAATGTCTGTCAAACTGTACCTATAGTGGACAGGAGACAATATTGACTATGCAGGCCATTGATACAAAAAGGGCAGTTTCCTTAGGGGAAGAGGCCACACAGTCACCTCATTGTCACATGCCAAGAAGTTTAAAGGGAACTCCTCTTAAGTAAACAGAGAAATATAGTTTGAATGGATGCAGCCAAAATATGGCACTTACAATCAAAGAGAAGCCTATAAATCACCAAGAAGGTAAAACAGTGGAAAGAGTTGAGCTATGGAATGGTTCTATTACAAAAAGGTCAATGCACTGTTCAAAGCAAAATGATAATTGTTTCAGCAAAATGATAACCGTGTATCAAAGAACCCTTGTGTATCAAAGAACCCTGTTTTTCTTGCTTCACAAGCTTATCCTTTCAGATATACACCCAATATGGACATGGTGAATAGGTATACAATTTTATGAATAGGCAAAGAAGTTGTTTTCATGGACAGTCAGTGTTATGGATAGTTTGAAACAAAACAAGTTTCCAGTATTCAATAAACAGAGATGTTATATAATGTGTTGTGAAACAGAGGATTGTAGTGAAAAAATGCCCCTCTTTAAAGACCATAGCAAGCTATAAGAAATTGCAGCAACCTGGCACCTGCAAAAAAGGTAAAAGTTAAAGAAGCTGTCAAAGACCAAGGGCTGTCAAAACAAGTTGACAAAACTAGCCATGTCCTTCAGAAACAATCAGTGTTCAGGTATTTCATTGACAGTTTTAAAAGGGTTTGTTTTACATCATAAATATTAATAGCATCTTTAAAACAGTGGCAGAGATAATATGGAGGCTATGGAGTTATTGTTCAAAGTTTGAAGTTCGGTGTCAAAGTGTCACCCAAGGGATAAAGCCGGAAGTCACCTTTCTAAAATATGGAATACACCGAGGTTATTAAAAGGATCAAAAGGACTGAAAACCCTGCAAAAAGGCCAAACAAAATTTCCACTTTACCTTTAAAGACAAAAGTGACCGTTGAAAGATTTGAAGTGGGATATTAGGGAGTAAGTTCGAGGATGATTCTATCATTTTCAAACTACAAACAAAGTTCTGTACCGCCCTTGGCATCAAAACAAGAAGCACGGGTCAGATTTGCAGAAATTTGCACCGTTAAGCATAGCGCGACGCGCCTGAAAACCCGCGCGACGCGCCTGGGAGCGTGTTTACACTGTCGGTCAGTTTATGCGCGACGCGCCTGTACAGTGGCGCGACGCGCCTGTACACGGCGCCCGACCGCCCGACAGCCCGACCCGACAGGCCACCCGGGTGGAGTTTTTTGCGCGACGTTCTATCCTTAAAGAGTGCCGCGCAGGTTTGAGGATCTCCAGAGCTGCTCCAAGCTCTCCTCCAGCGTTTTTTCCAGTGATTTCAAGAGGTTTTTATTTAAATGAAGTGACATACACAAAGAAATAGTGAGGTTTAGTGGGAAAAAGTTTCTTGATCAGGCAGAAATTTATAGGTCGAAGCTGCAGACGAAGATTTTGTTATAGAGACAGGGTTTAGCTCTAAAGAGAAACAGTTCACACTGTCCTCAAGACATTACCACATTATTAAAAATAGTGAATTGCACTCAGAAAAGGGGTGTTTTCACATATGCAAGTTGGTTGACTGCTTTGTGTTTTTCAAAGCTTATTAACAAGTTGTTATCCATCTAAAGTGAAGGTTTCTTTAACATAACCAGAGGTGTTATACGAGTAAGAGGTCTTGCCTATCCTGCAAATTAAAAACCCTTGCAAGCCTTGTTGAAACTTTTTTGGGGCATTTTTCAAACTCTGTCACCTTGTTCAGAGCAGTAAAATTGGATTGTATACCTACACAGAGGTTTGACAGCATGTCCATAAGTTTGTTGTTTTATTTTGCACTCCAAGAAGAACAGGTGGTTAATCCTTGAAATTCTACCTTGAGGCAGAGATACAGGAGTATTGCTTGACATCTAAAAATTCACAGAACAGGATGAATTTGACAGTGTATACATCCTGCCTCATGCAGTTTGTCCGTTATTCCACTATACTGTATCATACTAAGAAGTGTTGACTGAGATGTTTTTAAGGTGTAGGGCCACTTTCTAAAGAGCAGGGTTTTAATGGTTGAATTTTAACATTGGAGACAGAGATATAGATGTGGTGGTTGATCTCTTAAATTCACAAGTAAAGGGTGATTTTCCTAAACATTGTGCACTGATAATTCACTCAACTCAGGTCTCTTGTCACCTTTCACCGTATGATCTCTTCTAGAGAAATCTGTTGACAGAGATATTCTAAGGGTGAAACAGGCCACTTTCTGAAGGGCAGGTTTTTGATGATTGAATTTTACATTGAAGACAGAGGTGTAGGTGTGTTGATTGACCTCTGACAAATTCACAAGAAAAGGTGACTTTTTAACACTATGCACAGGAAAATTTCCCAGCAGTCTGTCTTCTCTTTGTTATATGGTACCCTATTGAGAAATCTGCCTGGCTGAGGTACATTCAAAGGTAGAAGGCTAAGTTTCAAGATAGCAGAGGTTATGTATTCAAAGTAACATTGTTGCAAACCATCCAAATCTCATTGTCTATCTGTCAAAGTAGTAAAGTGACACAGTTTGACTCTAACAGGACATTTTACACACAGTGAAGGCAGTTTGTCTCTTCCAAAGCATATTCAAGTCAAAATGCCTCCAAGGCAAGACAACAGGAGCAACATGATAGTGACAAATATGAGCAGCAGCGGGAAAAGAGGGGAAGAGTGCTGAACAACAGTAACCCAGTAGTGATAAACAGCAGTTTCAAGAAGCGCCCGGCACGGAAAGAAGAGAAAAGCATATCATCCATTGATATTTTGGCCTCAGCTTCGGAGCATGTTGCTATGGACCCCTGAGGGTCATATGTACCAAGTTTGGGCCCATTTCGACAACTTTTTGTTTTTTGGCATTTTTTGGGTTTTTGGTCAAAAACTCATAAATTCGCCATTTCAGTTTGAAGATTTTTCAAAGGAGAAGAATGATACCAATGGATGCCATAATTATATGAGCAGGTCCCCAGCGATTTTTAGAGCATTCGGAGATCATTCGCCCCCTCAAATTGGCGAAAAATGCCCTCTTTTTGCACATTCTGCCCGCCATATCAGCAGTCTGCTATATCCTGGTTTTTTGCACACAGGTACAGTTTTGGGGAACTTCCAGGCATCAGATTGAGATGAGTTCAGTTGCACCGGAAATTAGACACAGAGAGCTTTCCAACGAGCTATCATGAGCCTCGTTTCGACATCGGGAAGGCTGCCAATTGCCTCCAGCAAGTCAGAGGACCTTTTTCAGGCATAAATATGAAGTATTTTTGTAATTTTTGAACCTCAAAAATCTGCTTTTCCCAAATGTGCGTTAAGCTATTTTTATCCTTGGGAAATGATGTAAAGTCAATATAATTTCCGTTTTTAGCAAGTTTTTAGATATTTTATGGGATATTTTGTGCCTTGGGCTTTGCAAAGCCTCAAGGACAAGTTTAGATATTTTGACTTGGCCAATGGGATAGCTAGTTGCTCCATGAGGTTTTCCTTCCTCAAGCCTATTTATTCCATGGGTTTCATTGTAAAACAGAGGCTGAACTTGAGAGAAGAATCAGTATATTGGTCATATGAGCTTTGAAGAACATATTTGTGTTATGATTTTTGGACTGCCTCTTGGATGCTTTTGAGGAATGATGAAGGATTGTTGATGGATTCCATGACATGGTAGAATGGTATAGTTTTTCTTGCTTTGTTGTTGTCTTCTAATTTTCATCCATAATACATGCTTCTTGCTGCTATAGATTAGTAGAGATTAGTTTTGAGATATGCCCATGGAGGCACCTCAAAATTCCTGAATCTTCATAGCTTGATGTTTTCTTCTTCCTTAGTTATACTAAAGAATTCTTAACTGCTCTTTAGTAACTTAAGGATACTGTTTGCTAGTTTTATTTACAATTTCTATGCATGTTAAGTAGGATTCATGGTGTGCCCTACTTACCTATAAGCTGTCCATAGTTCTATCCATGAAACTATCTCTTTGACTGATTAGTTTATCATCTTGTTGAACCAAGGAGGCCTAGTCCCGATCTAGCCCTTTGCCTAAAACTATGAAAGCTTGTTTGTCCAAGTGCCCAATAACTTAAAGTTTGTGTTTAGGCGTTCCGACATAGTTTTATGAGTTGTTAGTCCTTCTTATGTGTTTTCCCCAAAGTCTGATAGCCATTTCCCAAAGTTAGAGTGTCTTATACTTCTATGTATGGCTGGAATGTTTGATAGCTCATAGTTACATTTAACATGATTAATGGCTTGCTATAACATGTTTATGTCTGCTATCAAATAGTTACACTTGAAATCCCATGTCTTTCACCAACTTGATGTTCATTTACTCCATTTTTCCCAAAGATCCCTTCTACCTTGAATCAAATCGGCCCTACAGCAGCCTTGCACCATCATCTCATAGCTTCCTTGACCCGTTTGACCCCATAGCCCAATTGATATGACTTCTTGTTATCCATTTTTATATCTTTGATCGGTTTTAACCCTCACAAACTTAAAAACTAAAAAACCAAAAAACTCACTTCATAACTAGCCTAATATCAGAATACCATAAGCAAACACACCGATATCTTTTACAGATATAGAGAGAGCCCTCTCTGAGTCCAGGAAGGCTAGGTCCTTGGGCTCCAAAGCTTGGTTTGATGTTACATCGTCATTTGGCTCGCCAATCGGCCAAATCACGGGACCCTAACATAATGGCGATCACAGTGGGACACTGAGTGATTAAAAAACTTAGTTTCCCTCATCTTTAGAGACTTTTTGAGATTACTAGCTGATTGACTTATCCCACCGCTCTCTAACATAATGGCGATCACGGTGGGACACTGAGTGATTAAAAAAATTAGTTTCCCTCATCTTTAGAGACTTTTTGAGATTACTAGCTGATTGACTTATCCCACCGCTCTCTAACATAATGGCGATCACGGTGGGACACTGAGTGATTAAAAAACTTAGTTTCCCTCATCTTTAGAGACTTTTTGAGATTACTAGCTGATTGACTTATCCCACCGCTCTCTAACATAATGGCGATCACGGTGGGACTTACTGAGTACATGACAATCTAGCGAACTCTTATAGACTCTTTAGTCCTTCAATCCTAAACTCAGACCATCAGCCTTTAGAATCATTTAGTGTAAACTCTCTGTTTCACCATCTTAGCAAAGTGATGAATCAGGTTTATAACACTCTTACATCCTAGGCCGCACATAAAACTCAGAAAAACCCCAAAAAACTCCCTTAGGTTGGTTTTTGTTAGTATTGGTGGTGGACCATACACATATACCTCAAAACAACTAAAAATCCACCTGGCGACTCCACTAGCCTCCAGTAGGCCTTACTACCTTGCTAAATTTTAGAATTCCATCCGATTTAGCCACCTCATCGCCACCCTAACATAATGGCGATCACGGTGGGACTCTGAGTGATTAAAAGCTTAGTTTCCCTAATCTTTAGAGACCTTTAAGAATACTACCTGATTGACTTATCCCACTGCTCACTAACATAGTGACACTCACAGTAGGACCTTCCGAGTTAGTGACAATCTAAGTACACCTTAGTAACTCCTGAAGTCTCAATCAAGCTTAGTAAACTTAGATATTGTCTGAAGAGTAGAAAATAGCTCTTTCACCATCTTAGCAGAATGATGAGTCAGTTATAGAAAACTCTTCCAAACCTTGTAGGCACATAAAACTCAAAAAACCCCAAAACACTCCCTTAGATTGGTTTTTGACAGTATTGGTGGTGGACCATACAAGTATATCTCAAAACAATTGATAATCCACCTGGCGACTCCACTAAACTCTAGTAAGCCTTACTATTTTACCAAGCTCCAGGCTACTATCTGATAGACCTATCCCATCGCTCACTAACATAGCGGGAGATGGTGGCACACTGAGTACATAATACTCCAGCAAACTCTTATAGACTCTTTGGTCCTTTAGGTACCATAAACAAGCAAGCAGTCCATAGACCCATTTTTTAGAGTAAACTCTTTTTGTTCTCATCACCCTAGCAAAGTGTTGAAACAAGTCTAGGATACTTTAACAAATCATAGGCTGCACATAAAACTCAGAAAATCCAAAAACATTTCCAGATTAGTTACTGGTGGTGGACCATAGCTATCTTCACAAAAACAACCCAGTTCCACCTGGCGACTCCACTAAACCATCCCTTTTATTTTGACCATCCTTCACCTTAGTAGAACTTTAGAGAGACCACTCATCCAGAACATTCATCAGTACCATCCTCTCTAAACTCTGGATCCAAAATCTGGCTTCACAAAGAATCAACACCAGATCCCATCCAGACCCAAATCCCCCTATCGTAGTAGATGACCCAGAGAAGATTCTGTGGCAAGCTTCTGAAACTGATCATCTAGCTTCTGATAGATCCATCCGTAAAACAAGATCAGTACCTAAACATCTTAGTATCCTACCAGATTCACCTTTTGAATTAGAGTCATCAAAAACTCTTTTCAGAAGTAGATCTCATAGTAAGATAAACTTTGACGATCTTGAAACCCTAGACCCACCACAGAGTCCTAGTAGAGAAGCTTCACCAACCACTCCTCCTGACTTTCAGCTTCTCTATCAGTTTGGCTCCTATCATCCCACATCTGCTCAAAACCAGATCACTAGTCCAAGTTCATCCGCCACACCTGGTCAAACCGCCACTGTTCAAAACACCCCATCTCAGCCTACTAATCCTCATCTTGTACACCATCCATTAGCTCCAGTCATGGCAGCCTGGTACGCACCTTTGGTGTTGCCACCGCCCTTGGCTCCTCTCCCAAATAAATATCAAGACAAAATCCCACACTTTACCGGAGAAGACACCACCACAGCTCAACAGCATGTAAGTAGGATTAGTGATGCTTTTGAATACATGGAAGTACACGACGAAACCGCCAGAATGAGAATATTCGCCCAAAGCCTGGGTGGAGAACCCAAAACATGGTTTAAAAGCTTACCTCCAAACAGCATCCACAACATCCTAGAACTCTACCAAGTCTTCACGAACAAGTGGGAAGTCCGAAGGAACCCTATTCAAATTCTGTCAGAATATAACAACCTAAAACGGGAAAATGGGGAAAGTGTCCAGGCATACTGCACTAGGTTCAACAATGTGTATAACGCCCTCCCACCTCACTTCAAACCCCCACTCGGTTTAGTCTTTGCAAAATTCCCCGAGGGTTTTGATCCAGACATGACATATCATCTGAGAGACAAGGATCCCCCTACCCTAGAGGAAATGCAACAAATAGCCATAAAAACAGAAGCCAACTTAGCAGAGAAAAGAGCCAGGACTAGATTAGAAGGAAAAGTCCCATATAGAGATAAGGTCTCCACTTCATCTCCTTCCCTAGATCCTAGAATAGATGGCCTGATAAAATCCATGACAAAGATGTGGGAAAAAATGAGTGAAAAAGTGCCTCCTAGGGACAACCAACCAAACCCTCAAAACCGGAAACAAGGCTTTAGAAAAGATCAGTCTCAAAATAAACCAAGAGGAAATGATCAACAGATCAAACCATCCTTCAGTGAGAATTATGTTGATGAAGAGAATAAGGATACCGCACTCATTGATGAAAATCATTGGAAACTCATAGGTTCTGATAACGAGAGTAAGGTTTACCTCACAGCAGAAGAGCAAGAGTTGTGCTCCCCAAGTCAGGACGAAACCGACTATGAAGATCTCGAAGATCCTGCCATAGATTTTCAGAATGCCATTATAGAAGCTCATAGGCAGTATAACCTTAGAAGTAGAAAAAACCAAGACCACTCCAAGAAGGGTAGCCCTGACACTGCTAAAACCTCTGACACCATCCCTAAAAAAGCCATGGATAGCAACAAAATTGTGGCCAAGAAAATTGAAAAAAACAAGGATAAAGCTATTCAAACAAGTCTTAGCTCAGATACTCTTAGCACCTCTACAAAAACCCCCGAAGTAACGGTGTCAAACAAAGTCCCGAATCAGAGTCAGCAAATTAAAAGCATAGAAAAGGTCATGTCCGAAAAAGCTGAAACAAATCTGCCCAAACTACAAACTCCTTTTAGTTTCGAAGGGGAAGTTTCCGAAATAAAAATTACCATACCCCTTACTGAGCTAATAACTGTAGATAGGTATCGATCTCAAATTTTCAAAGTTTTTGACATAGGGAATGAGGCAGATACTTTAAATCTAACTGACGACAAACCCGAGCTCTTATTCGGCCCGAAAATAGAAGGTCAATACCAAGAAGGATCTGTTTCTCCTTTCTATGTAAGCCTGAACATACGGGACAAGATATTACATAATGCCATGTTAGATTCCGGTGCCTCCCATAACCTCATGCCTAAAGCAGTCATGGAAAACCTAAGACTAGAAGTAACTCAACCCTACAAAAACCTGTATTCCTTTGACTCAAGTCAGGTCAAATGTTTAGGCCTAATAAAGAACCTAGAGGAATGCTCTAAAGACACTATCACCCATTTTGAAATCACAGATTCTGAAATGGAAGAAGAATCAAAACCTTTAGGATCTATACCCTTATGCTTTAAATCATTCCAGACTTTGAAAGAAAATTTGCATCCTAAAGATCTCTCAGCAATTATTCAGGAAAACCCTGCTCAAGTTAACTCTCACCTAAATCAAGCAGAGATGATTGAAGAGGAATTCGAATCTAAGATAGAAGATAAGGAAAAACCTGTAGGATCTCTACCTTTATGCTGGGAGTCATTTGAGTTCATAAAAGAAAATTGGCCCCCTGAACATCTATCAGAAAAAAATCATGAATTACATGATAACTATCCTCAACATCACAAAGAATTGGTTGAAGATGAAAACAAGAAAGAAATGAAAGAGAACCCACGGGATCTCTCTAAGGACATGAGTGATGATTCATCATCTCTCATAGGTGAAGCCCAAAAAGACATTCATCCTTTAAATCAGATTTCCCAAGAGAAAGAGTATTGTTGTGGAGAGAGGAAAATGCCTCCCTTTTTAACTGAAGAGGAAATAGATCAACTTATAAACATACAGACAGCCTCTGAATCTTCACATAACCACAACTTTTCTAATCTTTCTCCTTTTTATCTTGCATATCATAAGTCAAAAAGTAGATTTGTAAATCAATTTGAAGAAAAGAAATCTGATAGTCCAATATGCATGGTTGATGAGATTAATTATAATGATGATTTTCCAAGGTTTGATCAATATTTTGATTATGATGATGATTTCCAAACAGGAGCTAACTTTGCAGAAAACTCAGTTTTTGATTTTTGGGAGGAAGCTCAGTTTCATAAATTTGAGAAAAGTAAGCAGCCATTACCGGTCATCTATGACACTCATGAGGAGAACCTTGAGAGTTTAGAAGTAAGTGAAGAGTCTCTGACTCTTTGCTCTACTTCACTTCAGCCCGTCAGAGATAACATGCACATGATTGGAAATCAACAGTTTTTCAGCTTTGATGATGAGTTTGAGGAAGATGATGAAATCCTCGAGCAGGTTGTAAATGAGAAGCCTTTTCCTGAAATAGTTGAAGAAATCATTTTGGACATGGAATCTTCCTTAACTCTAGATTTGCAGCCACCAAGTTCCATTGAGTTACAAATTGCAGATGAAGAATTAGAGGTTAATAAACACATGGGAGTTGTCACACTGTCCTTTCAAGATAATTTAATGTCAAAGTGTATCCTTGTTCATCAACCTGATGACCTTCACACAGTTTTCAGTCCACTTAATCAGAACACATCAGCTTGGAAAGAAAACTACACTACAATACATAATGAGTCTGACAGTTCGAGTGATCATGAGGAAGAGTTGCTTTACCAGGGGGGTCCCAAATATAGCCAAGTGGAAGAAAGAGTAGTCCTGAATGAAGCCTATATCTCAAAACCTCTATATCAGGTATTATTCCAAGATCCATTTGTTGTTTTCCTTGAGAAGTCTGAAAGAGTAGTCTTGAATAAATCCTATGTATCAAATCCTCTAGATCAGGTATTATTCCAAGATCTATTTGTTGTTTTCCTTGAGAAATCTGTAGGGGTAGTGGGTTCTATCATAAACAAGTTTCTACCAAGAATGAGAAAAAACTTAAGCTCTACTGTCCAGAAACAAACCAAATGGGAGTGGCCTTTTCATTATTTCTGCATCATGAAAGAACTAAACCAGAATCACCCATGTGAGCATCTACTTGACTGGTTGCATTGGAAAACAGAGTTCACCAAACAAATGTCTATTGTGTACAGATTAGATTAGGATAGAAAGACAACAATCGAAAATAAGCTTAGCCTGTGAGCACTTTTTTCATTTTTAGTTTGTTTGAAGAAAAAGAGAAAAAAGCAGAAAATTCAAAAATAGTCAAAAAACAGAAAAGAGGGCGAGTGAAGATAGAACAAAGGCCCCATGTTCCAAAAATAGTCTTTCAGAAAGCGAGCGAGTCTAAATGCCGCTACTAGTGCTTCAATGTCTTGTTCAGCTATCTAGCCTAATCATAGCTGAGCATGTTTAAATTTATTTGCTGATAAGTTAGTGAGTGCAAAGATAGTCAACATTGTGTAAGATTGACTTATCACAGAGCTTAGATTAGGGAGAGATTCTGGTTCCACATGCCTAAAACAAAACCAAAGAGAGAAGCGAGGGATGAAAACACATTGTACATCTTAACCCCGCTTCTCTAGTTTCCTTTTGTTGCAAATAACGTGTGTGTGCAGCTTGTCTTTTATGCCGCAAATGCATGACAAAGCAGACTGCCTAATCCTGATTTGATCATTTTTGAATTTCATGTTGTAGATTAGAGAATGAAATCCTGTCAAACTGCTTAATCTTGACAGTTTCTCTAGTATAGATAGAGCAATGAAGGAGTTCATCAGTTTAATCTGAACTCCCGGCAGATATAAGAGTAGAAACAGATAGGTTCATTTTGCAAAAAGAAAAAATATGCATTGTCAAAAGGTTGCTAGTTCAAATGCGCCAAAGTGAAGAAAAAATGTTAGGAAAGATAGTGGGGTAGGTGGAAGTATCATTGATGTTAACCATGCTGTCACTTTTCAGAAATAACATCAAAAGAAGGGTAAATTTTGCACCAATGGATAAGGCACTGGTCTTCATAAGCCAAAAATCTGAATTCTGGACACCTCCTGACGAGGAGCTGCCCTCCCCAAATGGAGCCACTGTTAGCCATCAGTATTTTTTACATGTTAGTGATGACTATATCTATAGCTGAGTTTTCTAGAAGCTGATTTCCTTATGTCAATTTTTAATCTAGAAAACCTTCCTAAAAACTTTTTTCGCCTTTCTACTTTTCAGTCCACCCATGTCAAAATCAAAACCTCATTATCACTATCCTATCTAGCTTCAGCCCTATTGGTCTGCCCATCAGCTCGTCCAAGTCTGTTTCAAGAGTCTCCCCTATGTTAGGAAGTGGCGCTTTAAGACATTTTACCCTTGGCAATCATCAAAAGCCAAAAAAGCCTCCATCTACTACAGACCAATCATGACCAACCTCCTACTCTGCAAATCAAGTTGATCACAGCTCTAAGTCGCGCCACTTATATCCCTAGGTCTCAGCACTGCATGAACCACAGTCTCAAGCTGATTAGTAGGTGTTTCACAGTGTTTTATGGATTCTGCAAAGAACAGGAAATACAACTTCATCTCAGGAGTAAATGCTTGAATCTACAGTTAGAGGAACAGCTGCTTCTAAATGTAGCATGAGCCTGAGATGAAGCTGCAAAACAAAGATTCACTCATCAACACCTTACAGCTCTTTCCAGCATGAAAATCACAGTAAGAGAAAGACACCACTATCACAGCAAACTGGTAAATTGTCATGGCCCAGAACCTCCTTCATTTACAAGCAGAGGGTTAGGGCGCCTCCTTCATCCACAAGTAGAGGGCGCTGGCCAGTATTGACTTTGAAGATTGCAAAAGTCCAGGTTTGCCTTTTACTGAACAGTGAAACAATATCTCCAGGTTTTATGAATGTGAGTGATAATCATAGCAGGGATAGAGTTTGAAATATGCTAGCTCAAAGGAAAAAAGAGTCTGGTCTGATAAAGGAGGTCATTTGAAGCTTTCAAATCATGTGAATTGTTGAACTTTAGAAAGGCATGTCATTAGTAAAAATTCCAATCATAAGAAGCCTGCTTGTCCACAAGATCAAATTGAAGAGGTGCTGACAAAACATGCCATTACACAGGCAGAAAGAAAGTTCTTTGTTTTTCAAAAGACACTGACCTCCATAGTCACAGAGACTATCTTTCAAGTAATTTGTCATGAGATGACTAAAGCAAATAATGATATTTCAGTCACCCTCAGAGCAGTACAGAGAGGCAGTGACACTTGGCTAGGGTTTTTCTGAAGCACAGTGATGATTGCAAGCAGAGGTGCTAGTATTGATGTTTTTCAAGTGGTTTGCTTACCATCACATCTAGGGAAAATCTGTGTCAAACAGATTTGTCAAAACAACCTTCAGATACTTTGCATGATGAAGAGCCTCCTCCATTTATGAGCAGATGGCCAAAGCATTGGATGTTGTTGAGGACTGATTAGTCAAAAGGTGTGGTGGAAGGATACAAAGAAGGAAAATAGAAGTCATTACACAGGTCAAAGATAATGTTTCTAATTCAAAAATATTGCTTTTCCTATTCATATGAAAATGTCTGTCAAACTGTACCTATAGTGGACAGGAGACAATATTGACTATGCAGGCCATTGATACAAAAAGGGCAGTTTCCCTAGGGGAAGAGGCCACACAGCCACCTCACTGTCACATGCCAAGAAGTTTAAAGGGAACTCCTCTTAAGTAAATAGAGAAATATAGTTTGAATGGATGCAATCAAAAATGGCACTTACAATCCAAAGAGAAGCCTATAAATCACCAAGAAGGTAAAACAGTGAACAGAGTTGAGCTATGGAATGGTTCTATTACAAAAAGGTCAATACACTGGTCAAAGAAAAATGATAATTGTGTATCAAAGAACCCTGTTTTTCTTGCTTCACAAGCTTATCCTTTCAGATATACACCCAAGATGGACATGGTGAATAGGTATACAATTTTATGAATAGGCAAAGAAGTTGTTTTCATGGACAGTCAGTGTTATGGATAGTTTGAAACAAAACAAGTTTCCAGTATTCAATAAATAGAGATGTTATATAATGTGTTGTGAAACAGAGGATTGTAGTGAAAAAATGCCCCTCTTTAAAGACCATAGCAAGCTATAAGAAATTGCAGCAACCTGGCACCTGCAAAATAGGTAAAAGTTAAAGAAGTTGTCAAAGACCAAGAGCTGTCAAAACAAGTTGACAAAACTAGCCATGTCCTTCAGAAACAATCAGTGTTCAGGTATTTCATTGACAGTTTTAAAAGGGTTTGTTTTACATCATAAATATTAACAGCATCTTTAAAACAGTGGCAGAGATAATATGGAGGCTATGGAGTTATTGTTCAAAGTTTGAAGTTCGGTGTCAAAGTGTCACCCAAGGGATAAAGCCGGAAGTCACCTTTCTAAAATATGGAATACACCGAGGTTATTAAAAGGATCAAAAGGACTGAAAACCCTGCAAAAAGGCCAAACAAAATTTCCACTTTACCTTTAAAGACAAAAGTGACCGTTGAAAGATTTGAAGTGGGATATTAGGGAGTAAGTTCGAGGATGATTCTATCATTTTCAAACTGCAAACAAAGTTCTGTACCGCCCTTGGCATCAAAACAAGAAGCACGGGTCAGATTTGCAGAAATTTTCACCGTTAAGCACAGCGCGACGCACCTGGAAACTTGCGCGACGCGCCTGGGAGCATGTTTACACTGTCGGTCAGTTCATGCGCAACGCGCCTGTACACGGTGCCCGACCGCCCGACAGCCCGACCCGACAGGCCACCTGGGTGGAGTTTTTTGCGCGATGTTCTATCCTTAAAGAGTGCCGCGCAGGTTTGAGGATCTCCAGAGCTGCTCCAAGCTCTCCTCCAGCGTTTTTTCCAGCGATTTCAAGAGGTTTTTATTTAAATGAAGTGACATACACAAAGAAACAGTGAGGTTTAGTGGGAAAAAGTTTCTTGATCAGGCAGAAATTTATAGGTCGAAGCTGCAGACGAAGATTTTGTTATAGAGACAGGGTTTAGCTCTAAAGAGAAACAGTTCACACTGTCCTCAAGACATTACCACATTATTAAAAGCAATGAATTGCACTCAGAAAAGGGGTGTTTTCACATATGCAAGTTGGTTGACTGCTTTGTGTTTTTCAAAGATTATTAACAAGCTGTTATCCATATAAAGTGAAGGTTTCTTTAACATAACCAGAGGTGTTATACGGGTAAGAGGTCTTGCCTATTCTGCAAAGTAAAAACCCTTGCAAGCCTTGTTGAAACTTTTTTGAGGCATTTTTCAAACTCTGTCACCTTGTTCAGAGCAGTAAAATTGGATTGTATACCTACACAGAGGTTTGACTACATATCCATAAGTTTGTTGTTTTATTTTGCACTCCAAGAAGAACAGGTGGTTAATCCTTGAAATTCTACCTTGAGGCAGAGATACAGGAGTATTGCTTGACATCTAAAAATTCACATAACAGGATGAATTTGACACTGTATACATCCTGCCTCATGCAGTTTGTCCGTTATTCCACTATACTGTATCATACTAAGAAGTGTTGACTGAGATGTTTTTAAGGTGTAGGGCCACTTTCTGAAGAGCAGGGTTTTAATGGTTGAATTTTAACATTGGAGACAGAGATATAGATGTGGTGGTTGATCTCTTAAATTCACAAGTAAAGGGTGATTTTCCTAAACACTGTGCACTGATAATTCACCTAACCTAGGTCTCCTTTTTTCTTTCACTGTATGATCTCTTCTAGAGAAATCTGTTGACAGAGATATTCTAAGGGTGAAACAAGCCACTTTCTGAAGGGCAGGTTTTTGATGATTGAATTTGACATTGAAGACAGAGGTGTAGGTGTGTTGATTGACCTCTGACAAATTCACAAGAAAAGGTGACTTTTTAACACTGTGCACAGGAAAATTTCCCAGCAGTCTGTCTTCTCTTTGTTATATGGTACCCTATTGAGAAATCTGCCTGGCTGAGGTACATTCAAAGGTAGAAGGCTAAGTTTCAAGATAGCAGAGGTTATGTATTCAAAGTAGCATTGTTGCAAACCATCCAAATCTCATTGTCTATCTGTCAAAGTAGTAAAGTGACACAGTTTGAATCTAACAGGACATTTTACACACAGTGAAGGCAGTTTGTCTCTTCCAAAGCATATTCAGGTCAAACTGCCTCCAAGGCAAGACAACAGGAGCAACATGACAGTGACAAATATGAGCAGCAGCGGGAAAAGAGGGGAAGAGTGCTGAACAGCAGTAACCCAGTAGTGATAAACAGCAGTTTCAAGAAGTGCCCGGCACAGAAAGAAGAGAAAAGCATATCATCCCTTGATATTTTGGCCTCAGCTTCGGAGCATGTTGCTATGGACCCCTGAGGGTCATATGTACCAAGTTTGGGCCCATTTCGACAACTTTTTGTTTTTTGGCATTTTTTGGGTTTTTGGTCAAAAACTCATAAATTCGCCATTTCAGTTTGAAGATTTTTCAAAGGAGAAGAATGATACCAATGGATGCCATAATTCTATGAGCAGGTCCCCAGCGATTTTCAGAGCATTCGGAGATCATTCACCCCCTCAAATTGGCGAAAAATGCCCTCTTTTTGCACATTCTGCCCGCCATATCAGCAGTCTGCTATTTCCTGGTTTTTTGCACACAGGTACAGTTTTGGGGAACTTCCAGGCATCAGATTGAGATGATTTTAGTTGCACCGGAAAGTAGACATAGAGAGATTTCCAACGAGCTATCATGAGCCTCGTTTCAACATCGGGAAGGCTGCCAATTGCCTCTAGCAAGTCAGGGGACCTTTTTCAGGCATAAATATGAAGTATTTTTGTAATTTTTGAACCTCAAAAATCTGCTTTTCCCAAATGTGCGTTAAGCTATTTTTATCCTTGGGAAATGATGTAAAGTCAATATAATTTCCGTTTTTTGCAATTTTTTAGATATTTTATGGGATATTTTGTGCCTTGGGCTTTGCAAATCCTCAAGGACAAGTTTAGATATTTTGACTTGGCCAATGGGATAGCTAGTTGCTCCATGAGGTTTTCCTCCCTCAAGCCTATTTATTCCATGGGTTTCATTGTAAATCAGAGGCTGAACTTGAGAGAAGAATCAATACATTGGTCATAAGAGCTTTGAAGAACATATTTGTGTTATGATTTTTGGACTGCCTCTTGGATGCTTTTGATGAATGATGAAGGATTGGTGATGGATTCCATGACATGGTAGAATGGTATAGTTTTTCTTGCTTTGTTGTTGTCTTCTAGTTTTCATTCATGATACATGCTTCTTGCTGCTATAGATCAGTAGAGATTAGTTTTGAGATATGCCCATGGAGGCACCTCAAAATTCCTGAATCTTCATAGCTTGATGTTTTCTTCTTCCTTAGTTATACTAAAGAATTCTTAACTGCTCTTTAGTAATTTAAGGATACTGTTTGCTAGTTTTATTTACAAGTTATATGCATGTTCAGTAGGATGTATGGTGTGCCCTGCCTACCTATAAGTTGTCCATAGTTCTGTCCATGAAACTATCTCTTTGACTGATTAGTTTATCATCTTGTTGAACCAAGGAGGCCTAGTCCCGATCTAGCCCTTTGCCTAAAACTATGAAAGCTTGTTTGTCCAAGTGCCCAATAACTTAAAGACTGTGTTTAGGCGTTCCGGCATAGTTTTATGAGTTTTTAGTCCTTCTTATGTGTTTTCCCCAAAGTCTGATAGCCATTTCCCAAAGTTAGAGGGTCTTATACTTCTATGCATGGCTGGAATGTTTGATTTCTATGTATTAATTAGCTCATAGTTACATTTAGCATGATTAATGGCTTGCTATAACATGTTTATGTCTGCTATCAACTAGTTACACTTGAAATCCCTTGTTTTTCACAAGCTTCATGTTCATTTACTCCATTTTGCCCAAAGATCCCTTCTACCGTGAATCAAATTGGCCCTACAGCAGCCTTACATCATCATCTGATAGCTTCCTTGACCTGTTTGACCCCATAGCCCAGTTTATCTACATCTTGTTATCCAGTTTATATCTTTGATCAGTTTTATCCCTCACAAACTTAAAAAACCAAAAAATCAAAAACTCACTTCATAACTAGCCTAATATCAGAACACCATAAGCAAACACACCGATATCTTTTACACATATAGAGAGAGCCCTCTCTGAGTCCAGGAAGGCTAGGTCCTTGGGCTCCAAAACTTGGTTTGATGTTACATCATCATTTGGCTCACCAATCGGCCAAATCACGGGACCCTAACATAATGGCGATCACGGTGGGACTCTGAGTAACAAAAAACTTAGTTTCCCTCATCTTTAGAGACTTTTGAGAATACTAGCTGATTGACTTATCCCACCGCTCACTAACATAATGGCGATCACGGTGGGACTTTGAGTTAGTGACAATCTAAGGACACCTTAGAACTCTAGAAGTCCCTTATTTTTAAGAATACTGTTTGATTGACTTATCCCACCGCTCTCTAACATAATGGCGATCACGGTGGGACCTATTGAGTTCATGATAGTCTAGAAAACTTTTATAGACTCCTTAGTCCTTCAAATTTTAGCTTAAACCATCAGCCTTTAGAATCATTTAGTGTAAACTCTCTGTTTCACCATCTTAGCAAAGTGATGAATCAAGTTTATAACACTCTTACATCCTAGGCTGCACATAAAACTCAGAAAAAACCACAAAAACTCCCTTAGATTGGTTTTTGATAGTATTGGTGGTGGACCATACAAATATACCTCAAAACAACTAAAAATCCACCTGGCGACTCCACTAGCCTCCAGTAGGCCTTACTACCTTGCTAAATTTTATAATACCATCTAATTTTGCCACCTCATCGCCACACTAACATAATGGCGATCACGGTGGGACCCTGAGTGATTAAAAAACTTAGTTTCCTTCATCTTTAGAGACTTTTTAAGAATACTACCTGATTGACTTATCCCACTGCTCACTAGCATAGTGACACTCACAGTAGGACCTTCTGAGTTAGTGACAATCTAAGTACACCTTAGTAACTCTTGAAGTCTCAATCAAGCTTAGTATATCTAGATATTGTCTGAAGGGTAGAAAATAGCTTTTCACCATCTTAGCAAAATGATGAGTCAGTTACAGAAAAATCTTCCAAACCTTGTAGGCACATAAAACTCAGAAAAAACCACAAAAAACTCCCTTAGATTGGCTTTTGACAGTATTGGTGGTGGACCATACAAGTATATCTCAAAAACAAACTGATAATCCACCTGGCGACTCCACTAAACTCTAGTAAGCCTTACTATTTTACCAAGCTCCAGGCTACTATCCGATAGACCTATCCCATCGCTCACTAACATAGCAGGAGATGGTGCGACACTGAGTACATGATAGTCTAGCAAACTCTTATAGACTCTTTGGTCCTTTAGATACCTTAAACAAGCAAGCAGTCCATAGATCCATTTGAAGTAAACTCTTTTTTGTTCTCATCACCCTAGCAAAGTGTTGAAACTAGTCTAGGATACTTTAACAAATAATAGGCTGCACATAAAACTCAGAAAATCCAAAAACATTTCCAGATTAGTTACTGGTGGTGGACCATAGCTATCTTCACAAAAACAACCCAGTTCCACCTGGCGACTCCACTAAACCATCCCTTTTATTTTGACTAAAACTATGAAAGCTTGTTTGTCCAAGTGCCCAATAACTTAAAGACTGTGTTTAGGCGTTCCGGCATAGTTTTATGAGTTGTTAGTCCTTCTTATGTGTTTTCCCCAAAGTCTGATAGCCATTTCCCAAAGTTAGAAGGTCTTATACTTCTATGTATGGCTGGAATGTTTGATTTCTATGTATTAATTAGCTCATAGTTACATTTAACATGATTAATGGCTTGCTATAACATGTTTATGTCTGCTATCAAATAGTTACACTTGAAATCCCTTGTCTTTCACCAACTTGATGTTCATTTACTCCATTTTGCCCAAATATCCCTTCTACCTTGAATCAAATCGGCCCTACAGCAGCCTTGCACCATCATCTCATAGCTTCCTTGACCCGTTTGACCCCATAGCCCAATTGATCTGACTTCTTGTTATCCATTTTTATATCTTTGATCGGTTTTAACCCTCACAAACTTAAAAACTAAAAAACCAAAAAACTCACTTCATAACTAGCCTAATATCAGAATACCATAAGCAAACACACCGATATCTTTTACACATATAGAGAGAGACCTCTCTGAGTCCAGGAAGGCTAGGTCCTTAGGCTCCAAAGCTTGGTTTGATGTTAAATCGTCATTTGGCTCGCCAATCGGCCAAATCACGGGACCCTAACACATGCAAGTAAAAATATCCTTGGAATACTCCACCAACAGCTGGGATTTCCAATATGGATCTATCCTCCATAGTGACAGTGCTGATGATCTCTCATGAAGAGCATCTGTCATATGGTCATCGTCCTCTTTGACATCTCCCATGCCAAAGATGCAATTTGGAAGGCTGCTATACTTCCAATGATGTTCCTTCCACAGCGCAGAATCTGAAATGAGAGTGGGTAAAAATGATGTTGAGATAATGCCTCTCTCCTCCTTGAGTCTACCCAAGACTCTCAGCGCTATAAAATGACCTCCCAAGGTCTCCACTCCTCTGAAATCAATGAATGGTGCCTCAAAATGTGAAGCATCTCTCATCATCTGTTGATCTGGTGGTCTCCTTGGTGAAATGTCTCCATGCAATGAGACATCATCATCAAGAGTAGACTGCATACATGAATGGATAGACTTGTCCTTGCTCTCACTGTGTAATCTAGTCTCCCTCTTAGGTGCATCAACCTCATGAAATAGATAGGGGTGTGTTCTCCTCATCACATGATGTTGGTCATCCTCCCTATGTCCTCCTTGTATATCCATATCTCCACACCTCATCATCAATGGCACATGTAAAGCATGAGTTGTGCCTTGATCTCCACACATGAGATCTTGGGGGCTTCCTTCCAAGATGCAAGAATCCCTCTAGTTGGAGCAAGAGCTCCTCCTTCCTCTTCTTGAGGTGCTAGATCAACTCTAGAAATGATAGCGATGTTGCCCTTAGCCTCCTCAACATGAAATGGCAACCCTCCAATGATTGGATCCTCTTTTGGAAAAGGGATCTCTTTGCCTCCTTGTGCCAAAATACAATATGAAGGTCTTGCCTCCAAAAAAGTATAATGCAAGATATCAGCCTCCTTTATGGTTATATGAAGTGATTTTGAGTCGATGGTTTCCTCCATCACATGCAAGGTTTTTTTTTGTTTAGATGTGTTTGTTTCTTCGACATGTGTTTCAGAATTATTCCTACCAAAAATTTTCATCAAAGTTTTAATAAACCTTGCATTGGAAGAAGTATTTGCATTCTTTAAAGTAAAGGACTCAAATAACCACCATGCTTAGACCTTACCTCCAAATTGCAGCGCTACTACTCTAATGGCTTCATCTTCAGAAATCTGATGCTGCTGCAAAAAGGTGTCTAGCTCTTCCACCCAAGCCCTGGTGGAACATGTAGGGGAATCATAAAAGATAGATAGAAGAAATCTATCCACATTATGCTACTTTCTCCTCCTCACCTTGACCTTGCAAAACTCCGGGAAAATGATATGATCTCTAAACTTCTGAGTTTGAGATTCATACTCATGCAAGAAACCACTAAGAGTTCCCCTCTTAGGCATTCCTTCTTCCTCCCTCTTTCTCATAGCAATACTGGACATGAGACTTCACTGTACATCATAGGGTGTGGTTGCATGCTCACACTCCCCATAATAAAATCTATAGTTTGACTCATTTTCAAACCCTCTTGGAGATTCTATATACATCTCCCTTCTTACCTTCTTGAAATCTTCATGAATGCTCCGTACAGATCTTGGAAGAAGAGATGTGAGCCTATCTTCCTTTCTTTCTCCACACAATGGAGTCTTCATCTTCTCTTTTCTTGAGAGAATCATGGCAAAGATCCATAGGCTGAGCCAAGATGGCAGCTCTGCTACCACTGTAATATCCCAAAATAGGGAAATTCTACACTATCGGGAATATCTTAAGATATTCCAAATGTGGAGCAACAACAATATGTAAACATACCAATGGAGTAGCAATGAAAACTCAACTCATAAAAATGTGAGAAACATACATAGCCATCTTATTAATTTATATCAGAAACAAATGAATACAAGATCCTTAGGAAAATGTTACTCAAGATAGGCAATGCTCAGCCTCAAGAAACAAGTACGTAAATCATGACAAAACACCGCTACACAAGTGTACCCAAGCTATGAATGCACAGTTTTATAAGAGAAACGGCATGATAGAATATGTCAAATACATATATATATATATATATATGGCCCCATACAACATTTGGAGTGAAGATCTCAACTCCCAAATACTACCTCAAGTCAATCCTAGAAGGATTGGTTGTGATATACAAAATCTGCAAAATGCTGGAGTTGCTGGGTAGCAGTAGCAACTCAAGAACTGGAAACAAGTGGAGAAGGCTGAAGATGTTGCATCTGATGAAAATACCACCTCCAATGGATCTATCTAGTGAAATTCTGATCCGATCACTGAGGATCTCACCCTCCAAACAATCTGTAAAATCCCCACTGCAAATGCTCACTAGAAATAACGCAGTCACTGAAGGAAATTGTGTTGTAGGGGCAAGGGAATGAGTTGGCCCAATGCCAAGATCTGAAATAAGATCCAAGGGCTTCCAAATTGATCTCCCAAAGGAAATAGAGACTCCTCCCCTAAAAATCAAGTGATGGAAGTGGTGTTGTGAACCCTCACTGCAACACCCTACAACACAGCATTATTATGCTACGGAAATAACACTGTACTGGAGGAGGATTCTTGGCCTCAAGCCTAGATGTGAGGAAAATAAATGCAACTCCTCCAAGAGGTTCCTCAAGAAAGGAGAAGGATTAATAAACAGGAAATCCTTGTGCTAAGAAGTACTGTAACTCTGCTAAACAATAGGAGATTGCACAAAGTATGAATAGACCAAGAAATCAATAATACATAACATGGATAACAATGGTTGCCTTGCCCTCATTTTAAAAAAGTGAAAGCACTCTCTCCATAGGTCCCACTCATTAGGGTTTCCTACACCAAATAACCCTCTTCTCATTCATACTGCGTTGTCTATCATAGTTATCTCCACCTCCTATCCCAGCGCTGTTGACTTGGTCAAACTTGACCTTGTCTTCATGAAAATGTCCCTTTTCAAAAATAAGGGTGTGAAATCCAGCTCTTATAACTATTCCCTTTCACATTTGAGGGATTTTATTAATGTTTTTAATGTGCATGGGCTTCCTTACCCATTTATTTAGCTACAGGGTGATAAAAAAAAAACTTTAATATTCCATTTAGCTGTGGACTAAAATGGGAATATTACAGAAAGAATATCTAGAGTATTTGGTCAAATGGAAGGACTGTCCTATGGAGGATTGTTCTTGGTTGGATGCTGCCAAAATTCAAAGTGTCGAGTACTCTATTGAGGAGCCCATGGACAAGAGCCATGAGTTTAATCTACCCCGGGATCCTGATGCAGGAGCGTCTAATTGAAAGGCTACAACTGGAGTTGATTTCTTCTGCTGGATAGAAGAAGAATTTTGAATTCTATTCTATTTTGTTTTAAGTTGATTTGGGCTAACACAACCATTATAATTTTCGTATTAAAATGATATTCGAATTAGGATTAGTTAAGTATTTAGTTTTATAAACTGTTCTGGAACTAAATCATAGTTTCTCAACCATACAGAGATTTTGGAAAGGCATAAAACCAAACCAAATCCACCATTGCGGGGTTTTGCCATACATAGAGAGAAAGAGATTGAAATAAGAGTGGAATAGGTGTGGAATAAGTGCAAGAAAGGAGTGAACAGAGAGGAGAAATACATGTGAAATCCAACCATTTAAGGGCTTGGCTTTATATGTTTCATGTTTAAATTAATTCCAAGTGTTTTTTCCTTTTATTGGGCTCTCTTTTTTAAACATATTGTTTTATTTATTTGTTAAATTGCACATTACGTTGATCACACGACAGGAAGGTTAATCAGATTTGTAGGCACAACAAGGCCATAGATCTTGCATGAACCCTCTGTCCAATTGAAAATTTTATTAATCATAAAATAAAAGACCATCGGATTTGCAGGCACCGCGAGGAATATTAGATTCGATACTGATCGATAGTGAGAAGGCACATCGTGGTCGAAACTACTTCGCACATCGCAGGGAATAGGAGTGACGACTAATATTTTTCAAGTTAAAGTATTTAACTTAGCATGTGAAGTGAGAAGGCAGAGATAGACATGGGCCATCAGATCTAGCAGAGACTAAATGACGGAGATTGAAAATGCACGGGGAAGTGATTTCACAAATCATATGTTTAGATGTTAGGGTTAAGATGAGCTAAATTTTTGCGATGCGAAGTGGAGAAGGAATGTTTCATCAGCGCGCAACATCGCATACCACAAGAAATATTGTTTAATTTTTAAGTTATATTGTAAAACACTCGAAGTGCGATCGCTTGCAATTGGTCGAAACTCTTGTGGGACCCTCCAGTAAGAAGTTATGTGTATTTGAATTGGTTTTGGGTTTATTTGTGGTTTGTGTAGAGCTTCGTTGTGATCACACATGTATGTATGTTAATAGACTCCAAATTTGAACTCTGGTGCGAGTAAAAGAGTTTTGTCTATAATCATAAAGCACATGTCCATGGTGCATTATGACATTTTTTTGCAGCTAGTATGGATCATATTAGTGTGACATCCATCCTTTTATAAAACAAGAGCATAGGGGGTTACAAACTGGCCATTAATGGCCTAAATCCCCCAAGGAGTGTAACTCCTAAAGTAAATGCAGCCACCTGCTCACAATAAATGCTCCTTGGTAAGTGCAACCCTACTCAACAATTGTAACTTCCAAGAATAAATTTACCATGGAGGGATGTATGCCCCACAACCTTATAAGAGAATATGATATATGGTATGTGCATTATGGTCCTACCTCATGAATTCACAATAAACCCTCCAAAACTTGAATAGAAGGAAGGGTCCATAAGGCAAATCAAACTCATAAGGACCAATCTTACAAGTGTGCCATCTATCTCAAATTGCTGCTGATGTTTTCCAATGTGGAAATGATCTTCTGCTAACTCATATCAGAACATCAAAACATGAAATTAGAAAGTGGATATCGGAAAAAAAAATTCTATAAAAGGAACTTCAATGACGCATGAAGAAAACTGCAACCTTTGTCACATTTCCCTTACAAAATCCACTCCACATACCTTTAATATATAGGTTACAAATGATAGGCAGGGTAAGCAAGGTAGTCGGAAAAATAAAATATTATGATTTCCTAGAAGATAATCACATGTGGATAAATAAATTTGACAACATGTGATTATTCACATGTGGATAAATACATGTGACTACATATATATAACCAGGTTATGTGTACATAATGGACAAGTAAAAGTTACAGACCCAATAGGCACACATGTCTAAACATATATCTTGACTCCTAACAATAGCCATTCCTCATCAAATTATCAGCATGAAGATAGTCTGCGACCTTTGTTTTCTTCAGCTCTCTCCCAAGGTGTCAAAGTCTCTACCCTTGAATATGGCTGAGTGAGTTATGCATTGAGATCAAGCTCACCACTGGACAAGCCTTGGTTGCAATAGTAAATTACCAAGAGGGAAATCCTTTTAAATCATAGCATTGATTTGTTGCTTCCATGACTCAGCATGCCAAGGTGAGCATACAGTCCTCGATAATTGTCCCCGTAGCTGTAACAAAGTTTCTCCAACAAAAGAAATTTGGCTGAAATCCATTAGCTGAAATATTTTACCATGGAGTGGGAAGAAATGATAGCTTAGAAGCACACCATTTTTTAACAGAAAGCCATCATTTTCCTGGAATTTATTGGTTTTTTTATAAAAATCTTGTATTATAGTCAACAAAAATATGAAGACTTTAAAAGTAGATTCCTCAGTAATTTGGACACACTGTTTGATGATATGTACAGGTTTCACCCTAAAAAAGAGCTTCTATGATAGCCTAAGGATCTATACAAAATTTGAAAACTTCATCAGCCACGTAATCATAAAAATGAAAGGGTTTTGACATATACTTGGATGAAATTGTGTATGGCACTAACTCTGTATTTGGATATTCTAATCTCTTGTTAAGGAAAGTTTCTATAGTGTTCTTTTTGGATAGTGGAAAGTATTGGAAAATATTTTGTATGCTCTGTCGGAAGTATTAGAAAACTCACATGATCTGATCTAGGAGTGCTTGTAAATTTTATTTTGATAGTAAATTGGGTTTTGTGGGGCCTTTGTTACAACTTACAATTGAAGGCCTCCATTTGGCCAAAACCATCCGACTATTTTTTTGTACTTCTATCTCTTCTTCAGAAGAGAACTTTTATATAATATTTTTTTCTCTTATATAAGAGTAAATGATACCTGTCTTTTATACAATTTTATAGAAATCCAATATGCACTTAACTCATTGATGTTGGTTATTTGTTCTGATTTTCCACATTATATTTAGTTCTATGGAGACTTTGATGGACGGTTTCACAAAAGCTTGGAGTTAGATTTGGATTTATCTGCTACTTTGCTTGTCTTCTCTCGCAAAGGTACTTTATAAATGCTATAACCATGTTTAATTTTTTATATCCTCATTAGTAATATACAGAATAGTTAAACAATTGTTCTAACTATTATTCATTTTCTTCCATCCAAAGGGTTTCCCCTAGGCGGGCCACGTATGGGCTATAATATTTCAGTAAATTGTAATAAGAATGTTTAAGATGAATACTCATTAACTTAATAATGATCACACTAAAACAAATCAACTTAATAGTGAGTCAAAAAAGGTTCCATATTTTCAGTGTCCATGGAGAATTGCATGCACATTGTGATACCCTCATGAGATACAATATGACTTAGATATTCCACCTCTTGTACTCCAAAGAAACATTTGGATATTTTTTCATATAATTGTTTCTCCTCCAATAGTTTGAGCACCCTGTCAACATGTTGAACATGATCCTTCCAAGGCCTGCTATAGATTAGTATGTCATCAAAAAATACTAGCACAAATTTTCTAAGGAAGGGTTTGAAAATGGAATTCAGTAACCCTTGAAATGTAGAAAGTGCATTGGTAAGGCCAAAAGGCATGACCAAAAATTCATAATGACCCTCATGAGTTCAAAATGTTTTTTTGGGAATATCT